>OY253755.1:5704951-5880807 GCA_958009045.1 Oxytorus armatus | reverse complement strand
TTTTCGTACCGAGCGGAATTTTGCGGTTTATTTTCATCGTCCGTGACAACGGTCGTAATATGCGTGTTCGCAACGAGCCACGAAGTCAGGTGGCCGGAGATTGCCTTTGGTATTTTTTTTCCTCGAATGTCATTGTTTTTACCTGCACTCGCAATTGGCTATGCAAATTTTTGTTCTAATCTTTTTTTTTCTTGTTTTACGGTTATTAATACCCACCATGAAATTGGTGTGATTTTTAATTAGATTGTTTTTTATCGTAATTGAAATTTTTTTTAAATCTCCGCCCAGCCCATCCGAACATAAAAAAAATTGAATAAAATAAAAAATACGAAATACAGAACTCGGAAAAAATTGTATTGACGGCTCACGTACCGCTGCGCGCGCTGAAAACCGAGTAAATTTGACAAAATTATTATAGAGGTTATATGGTGACAAAAAAATTAAATTCTTGATTTTACATTTTTTATTAACTTTTCAACTATAAGAAGAAAAATTAAAAAATTTTTTTTTTTAAATATTAACATTATTTTTTACGCATATAAATGCACCACTGATAAAAACCATGGCCGCCTCCTTGTCCGCATCATAACTTTAGCAAAAATGATCGAATCTGCAAAAATAAAAAAGAATCTAGTGAAATAATGTAGTAGCCGGAATAGTCTGCCGGAGGGATTTTTTTTTTTTTTTTTCCTTCAAAAATAAAGAAATTACAGTATTTAAAACTTTAGAATGCAATTCAAAAAAAAAAATTAGTCTTTAATAATTTGTAAAAAATTGTCCAACCAAAAGATTAAAAAACCTCTTGTCAGATTATCGAGAAAATAGTTATCAAGATTAAAAAAAAAAACAAATTTAAAAAATATTGAAAATTGACTGAGTTATCGTGCAGGACACTGTGAAAAAACATAGTTTCGAGAAAAACGCGTTCAAAGTTCCTGGTAGTTACAACGTGGACACAGACGTCCGCTCACATTTATTGCTATAACTTTGTAACGGAGTGGAATTTTTTTAAGTACTTTTTTTTGAAAAATTCTCAAAAGTATATAGAATAAAAATCTGTAAAAAAAAATCAATTTTTTGAAAATTTCCGGGCTTCATGAGCCCTTGAAAACATTCATTTATAAAAAAAGAATTTCAATGGTAAAAAAAAAACGCTTTTTTGTTTGATTTTTGAAAATGTCATCGCGCAATTTTGGTTGAAAACAACAAAATGTACCTCGAATTATTGTGGCAAAATTGGGGGGGAAAAAAAAATTTGCAAGTAATCACAGACTCCGTGTGGAGGGAAAAAAATAATCGAAAAATCCTGTGACCCGGTCGAGGGGATTTCTTGATCGAACGTGACACCACAATGCGTCCGAAAAAAATCAACGAAAGGTGCTCCGCCGCTAGAGTTCGTATGTAATAGCAGGTGGGGCTACGCGTCGTGTGTCCATTCTCGTATTAAATTTTCACCAACGTGGGGATCGATGCGATATATATTGTATTTTTTATTTTATTTTTTCATTCTACTGCACAAAAATTTGTCTCGGGTCTGCCAACAACACGTGTGGGTTTGGGGATGAATGAAAAAAAAAAAAAAACGATGCTCTCAAATTCTCATTGCGGGCGAGGAACGCAGGTAAAACGTATGTCGTTGGGGATGTGTGTCGAGATGAGACGAACTTAAATATCCTCGAGATGAGACACTTTTTCGTGTCTTCATTGCCTGCTGTTCGACGTTAAATCGATATAACCTCGAAGGGCACGCGACGTGTGGCAGCCATTTTGTTATTTTTTTTCGCATCTCCAATTTCTTGCCGCTGCCTGTATCGTGTTGAATATGAAATTTTTTGCACATATACAGGAGGCACGAATTTTAGGAACAACAAATTTTTAGAACGTTTTTCTTACTGACCTTTTTTTAAAAAATGTGGAAATATCAAAATTTCAAATGATCATAACTTCCGAGCGCTTCCATCGATTTTGGCTTATAACGAGGTTTTTTTAAAGCCCGAGAGTAGACTTAGATAATGGAGTTTGATTCATCGTGATATCTCAATTATTACGGGACTAGGACGACTTTGAAAATTGGAAGAAAAATTAAACGATAAATGAGAAGCGAAAAATTCACAAAAATCGATGGTCCAACTTGAAAAGTCGGTAAGAAATTTAAAAAAAATCGTAGCTCAATGAATCGAACGGCATTTCAATGCTCAAAGGGTTACAAAATAAAAGAACACAGCAATCGAAGCAGCAGCACCATCGGGAAGAACAATTACAGGGATTAATTAGCGAACCAACCAATTTAAAAAAAATAAAACAAAACAAAAGTTCAATCTTTCTAATTTTTCTTATAGGATCCTATATCGACCGACTAATTAACCCACTGATCATTTACAAAAATGAAATTGCTGAAAAAGTGAAATAAAAAAAATATTTCAAAAATTAAAGTTTGCTACCCCTAAAAATAAAAAAAAAACAAAAATACGATTCGTACATTATCTCTCCCTCTCTTAAACTGGAGATTTTCTCCCGATGAAAATGCCTGCGGGAAAGAACAGTTCGAGAGTCGAACGAGGAAAGGGAAAAATGTATTTTTTTAAGTGGGGGAAAAGGGCACGCGACATCTGTAAAAATTCGTCCGGTCGAAGGATGCTGTGCCGGTGGTTTTTCAACCACCGGGTCGTCCCACTAAAATATATACCCTCGCACACCATATATATACAAACTCTCGAGAGCCATGAGGAGTAAGAGGGAAAAAAAGGAGACTTTGTGAAGAGAGAATACACGGAAAAGTGAGAGAGGAAGATGAAAAGAAAATCCTAAAGACGAGGGTGTTTTTTGGACGTGCTGTCAAGGGATGAAAAAAAAAAAGAAAAGATAGGAAATAAGAAACTGGCACAGAGTCGGTGGTTCTATTTTACTATGTCCCAAATTCTATATATATGTATTTCTTCTTTTCTTCTTAAAAATCAAAATGGCGTATCCCGAGCCATTTTATGTGTCTTAATATGGCTGTTATACGTCCTTTTTGCATTGGAAAAGTAGTTTCGATACAACTATGAAAGTTGGCAGATGTTTTCTCACAACTCGGTTAGGCGCGTGCCCGCTGCCACTTGGCTGCGAGAAAAGAGAGCGAGAGAACCTCATGGCGTCGTTTCATGAACGGCCATCTGCCTCTTCTCGACTTTCCTTCCTCCTCCACCTCCTTCTCCTCTTCTTCTTCTTCTTCTTCTTCGTCTTCTTCTTTTTAATCGTCACGATTTCCCTCTTTCAACGGGTTTCACGTGGAAAATGTTTTGATCTTTTTACCTGGGCCTTTGGGCCGCTTCTCGAAATAGTTATTTCATTCAACACACGAAACGTTGGGGTAACCGGGGTCATCGGTGTATTTTGGCGCGACACATACTTTCGCGGATTATGAAAGATTGAGAAAATTTTCGATAAAAATCTGAGAAACGAGGTGTTGGAGAAACATTTTTTTGTAAATTTCATACTTATAGTTTACGCACTAAAATAAAAAAAATAAGTTGACGCACTAAAGTCGCTGTAATTCTGCTTCAGGCATCAGTTGGAATCACATTCTTGTGCTCCTTCCTCTTCGTAATCATTGACGCTTCATTCGTGCGGCTACGATTTTTTTTTCAATTTTTCACATTTTATTCAAGTACGGCGAATTTTGACAATTTCTTTTTCTACCCAAAAAAATTGACGGATCAGTATGAACGAAATGTCATTCTCTAAGTTAACTTTCGGCGTTTTCAAAACCCTCCCCATAAGCCAAAATCAATCAAACGGGGGTGAAGTTAGGGACATTCGAAATTTCGATGTTTAAAAGATTTTTGAAAGAGTGGGAGGAAAAAAAAAATTTGTTCCTCTTTTAAGACCGCACATACCGCTGCGCGCGTTAAAAACCGAGTAAATTTGGAAAATTATTTCGAAGGTTATATGGTGAAAAAAAAATTAAACTGTTGATTTCCCATTTTTCATTAACCTTTCAACTGTAAGAAAAAAAAATTTTTTATTTTTTTTCTTAATAATAACGTTATTTTTTACGGATATAAATGGACTACTGATAAAAACCACGGCGCCTTCTTGTCGACGTCATAACTTCGCCAAAAATTATCCAATCTACAAAAATAATAAAAGAATCTAGTGAAATAATGTGGTAGTGATATTCTGACGAAGGGATTTTTTTTTTTTTTACAGCATTTCAAACTTTAGTATGCGATTAAAACAAAAGATTAGTGTTTAAAAATGTGTAAAAAATTGTCCAACCAAAAAATTAAAAAAACCTCTCGTCAGACTATAGAGAAAATAGTTATCGAGATTAAAAAAAAAACAAAGTTAAAAAATATTAAAAATTTACTGAGTAATCGTTCTGACACTGTCTCAGAATCATAGAGCGATAGTAGAAGAGGGGAAATAGGGTTAGACGGTTCAAAAATTCGATTTTTTTTTTATTTCATAAATTGTTAGTAAAACTATTGAAAAATATGTTCCCAAAATTTTTAATGAAAATTCCGACTCGTTCTATTGTTATAAGCCATTAAGGGGGGAAGTAGGGTTAGGACAGCGTTTTCTCAATGATTTTCATGAATTTTTTTATATTATAAAAAATGAATATAATTTATTGAAACTTTGAGAATATCTTATACATATATTTAAGTATATACTATAAAATTTTTGAAGAATTTCCTTGAAAAACATCGAAGATATTAGCGACCCCATATTGCAAGTCACAATCAGACTCAGCATTTTGCTATTTTTTCAAACGCGTTTTTCTGAAAACGACTTTTTTTTAACTTGCGTACACGCTAGTTTGAAAAGTTTTCGACCAATCATTTTGGAAATTGGCAGTTACTTTCTTCATAGTATTGCGCTCTGTATGAACCTAAAATCGGAATATTATCATTATTTAAAATAATTTTTTTTGCAAATAAAATTGTAAAAAATGGCAAAAAATCATGCTTTTTTGTTTTGACCCCTGTAAAAAATTCAATTTTCTATTTTTTTGATAGCATTAAGGTTCATATAGAAGAGAGATATATAATAAAAGTAAATTCCAACCTCGTTCGATTTCAGATGAAAATTGTGGCTTCCAGAATGTACGCAAAATGCTGAGTCTGATTGTGATCTGCAATATGGGGTCGCTAATATCTTCGGAGTTTTTCAAGGAAATTCTTCAAAAATTTTATAGTATATACTTCAATATATGTATAAAATATTCTCAAAGTTTCGATAAATTATATTCATTTTTTATACTATAAAAAAATTCATGAAAATCATTGAGAAAACGCTGTCCTAACTCTATTTCTCCCCTTTAAGTGGTTAGGCCACTCTAGAGGCCGAAAAAATAGGCTTTTTTGGGAATTTTTTTTCAGGAAAACTACAAAATAAATCGAGATTACAAAATAAGGTGTTTATCATACACATCAGTGACTTTATACAATAATTTTTTCGAAACGATTAATTTCAAAATGGCGGCTGTGCAGCGTTTTTTCGATGACGTCTCCGTTTTTGTTGGCCGGAAACATAACTCAGACAATTTTCAACCGATTCACTTGAAATTTTCAATATGTCTTTAAATATATATTGTCTATGGATGTGCGCAGGATTTTTTCGGTTTATTGATTTTTGGCCAAATGGCGCACTTTTGAAGTGAAAAGTGAAAAATTTGTTTAAAAAATCGTCAGAAAATTGTTAATAACAAATGAACTACGCAATATAAAAAAAAAATCCTACGCACTTCCATAGACAATGTATTTTTAAACACAAACTCAAAATTTCAAGTGAATCGGTTGAAAATTGTCTGAGTTGTGTTTCCGGCCAACAAAAACGGAGACGTCATCGGAAAAACGCTGCACAGCCGCCATTTTCAAATTGATCGCTCGAAAAAAATTATTGTATACAGTCACTGGTATGTATGATAAACACCCTACTTCGTATTCTCGATTTATTTCGTAGTTTATCCGAGAAAAAAAATCCCCAAAAAAATCTATTTTTTCGTCCTCTAGAGTGGCCTAACCCCTTAAAGTTTCTGTCAGGTACAACGTGAACTTACGGCTAGTCTCCCATTTCACCTACAACTTTGTAACGGTGTGGAATTGTCTTAAAAGTTTTTTTTTTAAATTTCTTCAACGTACAAAGAATAAAAATCTGTAACGAAAAAAATTGATTTCATGAAAATGTCAGTCGAATCGGAAATTTTATCGCGTTATTACCAATCGCCAACGAATTTTCATCGAACAATCGAGAATTGAAGAAAAAAAATAAAATAAAAAAACCCAAAACAACATGTGAAAGTTCGAAATAATTTATTTTTCAAAATTACACGCATCTTCAATCTTTCTTTTTTTTTTCTCTCTTTCCAATTGACCATTCTACAATTACGAATCTCTCGTATCGCCACACGAGCGTCACTTTACGACATATCAATTTACGACCCTTTCACCCACTGTCATTACACCCAACGTCCTTATTACAGGCGATTACGACAAAAATACAGAAAGAAAAGAGACAAAAAAAAAGGAAAAGAAAGTCAAGAAGTTCGATGGATCTTTCAAAGTGGCACGTATTTTTTTATGAATTTTCTTTAAAATCGGCCCACTTCAAAAGACTCTTCGGCGACGGTCGCGCAATGCCAAAATAAAAAGAAAAGAAGAAAAAGAGAGAAAAAAAAGTGCGATCAAATTCGAGAACCGAAAAATAAACGGTGAGCTCTGGTAACCCATCGTCAACACTGGTTCGGCATTGGAGCGAATCGTTGTATCGGGCAGGTGCGAGAGAAAAATACTTTTGAATCGTGCTGACCGGTTTCCAATCAACATGGTTTTTTTTTATTTTTATTTATGCCCGAAGAAACTCGATCGCAACTTCAGAATCGCGAGTTGGAATTTTAATTTTTTTTTCTCGTCGCCACGACTCACCAATAATTAACGTTTCGCGGTGCGAGAGAGTTTGTGTGCGCGTGTGTATATATTTCTTTATTTTTTTCTCCCCCCACGATCGAAGAGAATTTTTCCCCCAGAAAATCGATTGGTACTACTTAATACTTCGTTTCAATAACCGGTATCGCGAAATTTCCATTACAACTTCGATTTTGTTTTCAAATGTAAATCGAAGTATCGAAGATTCGCGCGGCCCGGTGCGTTTGGCGCCTAATTGGCAGGGAAAAAAAAAAAAAAAAAAAAAACTTGTATACACGATTCCGCCCGAAGATCTTAATCAGTGAACTTCGACGACCGGTTTGAAGTCTCGGTACTTCTCCGAGAAGGCATTACACGATAAAGCAATGACAATTATAAATAGGCTACAAATAATTCCACGAATAAGATTGAGAAGGTTAGTTATCCGAGTTTTCTTCTTCTTTTTTTTATCTTCTTCGCGAGTTACGCTTTAAGCCCGTCATCTGGTCTGGAGCGAGATTTTTGACGTCATTTCTAATGTGCAATAACGTTTAAACCGTTGAAGTTGTCTCGATGAAAATTTACACGTGCATTTATTGATCCTTAGAGAATACTTGTACGTTAAAAAAAAAAAATTATTTTAAATATTTTCATGTAGTTTTTTGCCTTGTTGCAACATGGTGCTCCTCAATCGGCGCCCACTCTGGACGAGGTTGTATGCATCTGAAAAAAAATATATATATATATTCTCAATCTGTATGAGTATTCTAAGCACTGGTAGCAGAATTGATACTTAAAAAAATTTTTTGACGAAATGGCGGCCTGTTGAACTTTCTCTAATGATATTTCATACATACATTTCATACATTTTCGTATTCGACGAGTTATAAAATGTCGGCAAAATTATTGTTCGACTCAATTCTGCTACCAGTGCTCAGAATACTCATACAGATTGAGAATATATATATATATTTTTTTTCAGATACATACCCGGTACAACATTCAGGTACAACATCGTCCAGAGTGGGCGCCGATTTCGGCGCACCATGTTGCAACAGGGCAAAAAACTACATGAAAATATTTAAAATTATATTTTTTTTTAATGTACAAGTATTCTCTACGGATCAATAAATACACGTGTAAATTTTCATCAAGACAACTTCAACGGTTTAAACGTCATTTCTAATGTGCAATAACGTTTGAACCGTTGAAGTTGTCTTGATGAAAATTTACACGGGCATTTATTGATCCTTAGAGAATACTTGTACGTTTTAAAAAAAAACTATACGTGGCCCGCGGAAATTCAAAATTAGCGATACTTTTTGAACAGACCTCGTATTCGAAAAGATCGATCCCTAAAAACTTCTGGATACCAATTTCCATGAAAATTGAATCACCTTTCGTACTCGGTGTCGTCATCTTGCGTCCGCCATTTTGAATTTGTAATTTTTTCGACTACGAGCCCGGGTATTCTCGAAAACTTGAAATAACTTATTTACAAGCTTCCGATCCGTTCAAATCACTTTACGCTTTTGTTTAGTCGTGTTTCAAATCGCCATTTCGAATTCATGCCAAGTTTAAGGGCTTACATACTCCTGAAATTTAAAAAAAATCAAATTTTTTACAGATTTTTATCTTTTATACTTTTAAGTATGTTTCGAAAAAAAAAATATTTAAGAAAATTCCACTCCGTTACAAAGTTATAGGAATAAATGTGACCGGACATCGAGTTGGGACGTTGTACCTACCAGAAGCTGGGAGGGGGGGGGGGTAAGGTTTTAAAATTATTTTTTTTTAATTTTTTTTATATTTTTTTTCTGAATGAACAATATGTCGAGAATATTGTGTATAAATTTGAAGTCAATCGGAGTAAAACTAACGGAGTTACAGCGTTTCAAACGACCGGCCGTGATACCTGATTTTAACCGTATAAAAAACTTTAAATCGATTTTCCCGAAAACGTCATTTTTTAAGTTTGTCAACATCAGAACTCAAAATCTACTGAACCGATCCTTTTGAAAATTTAAACATTACTTCTTCACATAAATCAACAGGTAATCAGGAGAAGTTTTTTTTTTTTTTTTTCAATTTTTTCAATTTTTTAATAACAAATTAAACGCGATTTTTTGAGCTAAAAATGCGTTTTTCACTTCCAAGTGTTGAAAAAATAGAAAAAAAAAAAAAAAACTCTTCCTGATTACCTCGAGAAATACATCACCTTTAAAATGCATATCAATTTTTTTGTTTCAGATGATCCGGTAACGAGTTATAATGTTCACCGCAAAACCACTTTTTTTCAAGGCGCCTCTGGAGATACAACATCACCGGCTTATTTATCAATATTTTTCATTGAAAATTTTTTCTGAGATACTTCAATAGTTGTACAATAATATGTAATTCTATTTAATAAAATTATATTACTCATGTCGCCGCAAAAAAATCATAAAAATATGCTTTTTTTTCGCCTTTAAAACCCTACCACCCCGTTAAAGGGGGAAATAGGCTTAGGACAGCGTTTTCTCAATGATTTTCATGAATTTTTTTATAGTATAAAAAATGAATATCATTTATTGAAACTTTCAGAATATTTTATACATATATTTAAGTGTATACTATAAAATTTGTGAAGAATTTCCTTGAAAAACACCGAAAATATTAGCAACCCCATATGGCAGGTCACAATCAGACTCAGCATTTTGCGTACATTCTGGAAGCCGCAATTTTCATCTGAAATCAAACGAGGTTGGAATTTACTTTTATTATATGTCTCTCTTGTATATGAACCTAAATGCTATCAAAAAAATAAAAAATTGAATTTTTTACAGGGGTCAAAACAAAAAAGCATGATTTTTTGCCATTTTTTACAACTTTATTTGCGGAAAAAAAATTATTTTAAATAATTATAATATTCCGATTTTAGGTTCATATAGAGCTCAATACTATGAAGAAAGTAACTGCCAATTTTCAAAACGATAGGTTGAAAACTTTTCAAACTAGCGTGGACGCAAGTTCAAAAAACGTCGTTTTCAGAAAAACGCATTTGAAACACGTGGCGCGCTCGGGGCCTGAAGGAGAGCTACTCGCTTTAATGGCTTATAACAACAGAACGAGTCGGAATTTTCATTTAAAATTTTGGGAATATACTTTTCAATAGTTTTACTAACAATTTATGAAATAAAAAAAAAATCGATTTTTTTAACCGTTTAACCCTATTTCCCCCCTTAAGCGCGCTTTTCTCGAAACTGTGTTTTTAGACAGTGTCGGCACGATAACTCAGTAAATCTGTAATATTTTTTAACTTTTTTTTTTATAAATGTTGATAATTATTTTCTCGATAGTCTGACGAGAGAGTTTTTTAATTTGGGGATTGGACAATTTTTTATAAATTATTAAACGTCAATTTTTTTTTTTCAAATTGCATACTAAAGTTTGAAGTACTGTAATTTCTTTATTTAGAAAAAAAAAAAAAAATTCCCACCGTCAGACTATTACTACTACATTATTCTACTAGATTCTTTTTTATTTTTGGGGATTGGATAATTTTTGGTGAAGTTATGATGTCGACAAGGAGGCGCCATGGTTTTCATCAGTAGTCCATATATCCCCCTAAAAAATAATGTTAATATTGAAGAAAAAAAAATGTTTACATTTTTTTTCTTACAGTTGAAAAGTTAATAAAAAATGTGAAATCAACAATTTAATTTTTTTTTCACCGTATAACGTTTATAATAATTTTTCAAATTTGCATGGTTTTTAACGCGCGTAGCGATATGTCAGCCTTTAATGTTGCTCCAAAGTTTCCTGGAACCTCCCGTTGATACGTGCTTTCAATGGGGCTGCGATCCAGCACCGTCGATTGTTTCGTCGTCGCGGACCGATTATTTCCGTACGTATTTCCCCGAACGTTAACGTTTTCGCACGCCCAAACAAAAGAGACTTTATTTAGCTGACCAAGTCCCACCTCCTCGTTCGTCCGACGACCCTTCTCGTAATTGACAGCCCCCCTCAAAATACGGGGGAGAGAGTCGATCAGTAAATGAATTATATGAAAGGAAGAACAATGTTCCGCAGCGAAGCTTCCAATTCCCCCCCGTTCTACGATTGAGAATTAGTTCGACCGTCGTTCAATCCGATCGAAGTTAATCGATGGGGCAGGAGAGGGGGCATTGGGGTGGGCGATTTGATAGCGACATATCTCAAAGCAGTCTGGAGTCTGCTATCGACACAATGTTGTATACAGAAGACTGTAAGATCCTATACATAGTAATACCTATATATAGGAACCTTCTGTCAAGAACTAATTGCAAGTTTTGTTTCGACCCTTGGCCCATTATATACCTTTATCCCCTTTCCCACTTTATCCCCCGCGCTATTGGCACGATTCCGAACTCTACCACCCGGGGACCAAGGATCCCAATAATTGCCTCGTATAATACGAAAACACGCTTTATATATACGTATAACGTTCTGTGTACGTATATATATATCGCGAGAATTAAATTCTTATTTATCGTTCACGAACGATCGGAGGCCGCGCAGCTGCCATTGGGCTTTGTAGCAGAACGAGAAACTTCGGCGAGTGGCACGCGCTACAAAAAAAAAAAATATCGATTTGGCATTCCATGTGTGTCATCGACTGTGCACGATGAATCTCTAAAACGTCGATAATTTCATTATTATTTATCGATGTATCACCGAGATAGTCTACACGGTTCGATAGTGTGCACGTGAAAAAATATCGGTCACGCATCACCGACTCTGCACTGGTGTAATTCTACACGTTCAAACTCTAGATATCACATATTCCACTCGTTTAAACTCTACACGCTGCGCGATAAGACACGAAAAACAAATGGATAACCAATTTTACGCAACGCCAACTTTGCCCGGTGCCATATCACGACGATTTTCCCGTATAAAAATGACCTCTACGACTCTGCACGTTTTAATCGTATATTTTTCGAGTCTACACGTTTTAGTTATTCATTTTTTGACTTTACACGCTTTAAACGCATACGTTTCGACTCTACACGTTTTTATTATATAGTTTCAGACTCTACATGTCCCAATTGTACATGTCCCGATCCTACACGTTTTAATTATTTATTTTTTTTACTCTACACGTTTTAATTATTTATTTTTTTAATCTACACGTTTTTATTATATACTTTCAGACTCTACACGACCCAATTGTACATGTCCCGATCCTACACGTTTTAATTAGTTATTTTTTTACTCTACACATTTTAATTATGTATGTTCCGACTTTGCACGTTTTGATCGTATATTTTCTGACTCTACACGCTTCAATCACATACGTTCCGACTCTACACGTTTTAATTATATACTTTCAGACTCGTCACGTTTTAATTGTATACTTTCAGACTTTACACGTTTTAATTATTTATTTTTTGACTCTACACGTTTTAATTATTTATTTTTTGACCCTACACATTTGTTCGAGTTGCGAACAATTGACATCCTCGCGCGCGCGCGCGCCAAAGTAACTTTTATAAATTTAAACAAATCTACAGAATCTCACGGCAATTAATGAAATAAAAAATAATTGACAATTGGCCAGAATTGAAAACTTATCAATAACTAACATTTAAATTTGGAAGAATTAAAATTGGAATGTTATTTGATTAAAAATCATACCGTGATGAGCATCATGATAATGCCAAAATCGAGGTCATTTTGACCATTTCTGCTTACGTAATTTTTGAAAATTGATTTTTCATTGTATTTTTTTGGCTTTCGTATAAACTTTGGAATTTTGCGGCAGAGCGGCCTGTATAGTCCGCGTATATTGAGGAAAATCGGTATCCGGCGCCATGGACCGCGCCCTGTCTCTTTCCCCATCCCTCTCTTTCGCGATTATATTACATGAAATCGACGCGTGCGTGTATTTGCCATCGAGTGGAGTGTGTCGTTCTGGTATGAAAAAAAACATTTCTGGCGCGGCGCGTAAAAAGGGGTTTTGAGCCAGACGAGGTGGGGTGGGGATGTGTACCACGTGAGCGCGTGCCTCACGTGCCATCAGCGCAAGAGAGTAATTTAAAACCAGCGCTCGATGGTAGGTGGCGACCAAAACCGCTGTCGCGATACATTTTTTCTCTTCTTTTCGTCAGCTCGTATCGGCTGTCCGGTAAAAGCAAATCGCACGTCGGAACCTCGATTTTGGCAATTTTGTACGTCATTTTGGAGTTTTTTCAATTAAGTCAGATTAGATTTTGAAAATTTAAATTCTCACATCCTTGGCACTTTGCATCATCTCGACCCCGCTTTTGGCAATTTCAATTTTGGAAAAGTTCATTTTTGCCATTCCAATTGTCACAAGACTGGTTTAGAAATTTTTTTTTCTCTTGACCTCGATTTTGGCCATTGCCATCACCTCTTAACCTCGATCTTGGCAATTTTGTACGTCACTTTGGCGTTTTTTCAATTAAGGCAAATTTGATTTTGAAAATTTAAATTCTCACAACCTTCGGGCAGAATTTGGGAATTTTTATTAGCTCAGCCTCGATTTTGGCAATTTGCATCATCTCGACATCGATTTTGGCAATCTCAATTTTCTCGAAGTTAATTTTTGCCATTTCAATTGTCTCAAGAATGATTTTGACAATTTTTATTCTCTTGACCTCGATTTTGGCCATTGCCATCCTCTCAACCTCAATTTTAGTATAGTATTCGGTCGATCGCGAATTTTTCAATTTTTATGTGCTTAACCTCGATTTTGGAACTTTGCATCATCTCGACCTCGCTTTTGGCAATCGCAATTTTCTCAAAGTCAATTTTTACCATTTTAATTGTCTCAAGAATGATTTTGACAATTTTTATTTTTTTGACCTCGATTCTGGCCATTGCCATCCTCTCAACCTCGATTTTGTCAATCACAATTGTTTTAATCTCGATTTTGACAATTTCAATTCCCTTCACTCCGAATTAAGGGATATTAATCCTCTTAGCCGGAATTTCATCATTTCAATTCTCACAAAACCTCGATTTTGTCAATGACAATTCGTCGAAACCTCGAATTAGGCAATTTCATTGTTACACACTCCGAATTCGCGAGCAATTATTTTTTTTCTTTCTCCAAATTGATTTCGTTTGGCAATCGACTTTGTTTTTTTTTCTCAATCCAACCCGGAATTAAATCGATACGCTATTTTAATTCGCGGTTGGAGGTGCCTCGATGATAAAGCACCGGAGCGAGCATTAATTTCGTTATAATAATCGCGATGAAAAATAATACATTATCTCCTTCCCGTATAGCCACACACACACACACACACACACACACACACACATTGCCAGAAGACTTATTTCAAAAGACCCGCAAACCTCTCTCGTGTTATTCGTTCGTAGGTACTGCGCGCGGTTTTTATCATTATGCAGCATCGATCTTTTGCGAATTAATCGTTTTTCCCTTTGGCCAATTATACGATATGTGTAGCCGAAAAGGTGCGATAACGAGAAGTGACAGAAATATGATTTTTTTTCGTTCTCCATTCGGCGTGTTCGCTGCCCCTTCGAAGCCCGAAGCATTTTTCTTTCATATACACTCGTGTCATTTGTATGTGTATAAAAATCGTCGAGTTCTCGTGTTCGTGTTAGTTACCCTAATTGAGCTTTGGGTGAGCGCGGGTGCAATTTCGTTTCGCGAAGAGATGATCACCGAGCGTGCGCGGCGCTCTTTCGTACTTTTAGTCCCAATCACCCGGGCAGCTGTAGGTGGTCAACTCGTTCACATAATTTAGTCCGCGCGAGTGCCTCTTTCGCTTCTCTCCTCGTTCCTCCCCCTTCTCTTCTCCTATATTCGTTTTATATCCCTTTTTTTCGCCCTCTAATTCGTGCCTCCTGCACGCGCCATACGTTAAATTGGCCCAACGAATTGCGAGGTGTGTCATAAATTTGACTGAGAATCTTCTTTTTTTTTCCCATCGTTTAAACTCGTATTTTTGCGGGAATAGTACAACTGGCGATTAACGGGCAATCTAATATTGGGCGCCAATAGTCGCCTGTATGGTCGTTAATTATATATTTATGACAGTCATAGGGAGAAAGTATTGGCTGACGATAATTGTGAAAATTATTGCTGATTATCACCAATTACATTTTCAGGACGGCAATAGAATTGGCTAAAAGCATTGGCTAAAAGCATTGGCTGCCAATACTTGTCAAAAGTATTGCGAACAACCACCGATTACACTTTTAATACGACAATACAATTGGCAAAAAGTATTGGCTGCCAATACCAGTCAAAAGTATTGTCAATAATCACCAATTATATTTTCAATAAGTCGATACAATCGCCAACAAGTATTGGCTGCCAATACCAGTCAAAAGAATTGTCAATAACCACCAATTACATTTTCAAGACGACAATACAATTGGCAAAAAGTATTGGCTGCCAATACTTGTTAAAAGTATTGCCAATGATAACCAATTACACTTTCAAGACGACAATTCAATTGGCAACAAGTACTGGCGGCTAATACCAGTCAAAAGTATTGTCAATAACCACCAATTATATTTTCAATACGTCAATACAATCGGCAACAAGTATTGGCTGCCAATCCCAGTCAAAAGCATTGTTAATAACCACCAATTATATTTTTAAGACGACAATACAATTGGCAAAAAGTATTGGCTGCCAATACCAGTCAAAAGTATGTCAATAATCACCAATTATATTTTCAATACGTCAATACAATCGGCAAAAAGTACTGGCTGCCGATACCAGTCAAAGGTATTGTCAATAACCACCAATTATATTTTCAAGAGGACAATACAATTGGCAAAAAGTATTGGCTGCCAATACTTGTTAAAAGTATTGCCAATGATAACCAATTATACTTTCAAGACGACAATTCAATTGGCAAAAAGTATTGGCTGCCAATACCTTTCAAAAGTATTGCCAATGATAACCAATTATATTTTCAAGACGACAATACAATTGGCAAAAAGTATTGGTTGCCAATACTTGTTAAAAGTATTGCCAATGATAACCAATTATACTTTCAAGACGACAATTCAATTGGCAAAAAGTATTGGCTGCCAATACTTTTCAAAAGTATTGCCAATGATAACCAATTACATTTTCAAGACGACAATACAATTCGAAAAAATTATGCGCCGCCAATACCAGTCAAAAGTATTGTCAAGAACCACCAATTAGATTTTCAAGACGATAATACAATTGTCAAGAAGTATTGGCTCCCAATACCAGTGAAAAGGATTGTCAATAATCACCAATTATAATTTCAGGACGACAATACAATTGGCAAAAAGTATTGGCCGTCAATACCAGTCAAAAGTATTGTCAATAACAACCAATTATATTTTCAAGACGACAATACAATTGGCCAAATGCATTGGCTGCCAATCTTTGTCACGCGTATTGACAATAATCACCAATGTTATTTCCAAGACGACAACACAATTGGCTAAAAGCATTGGCCTGCTAATACTTGTTGAAAGTCTTGCCAATGGTAACCAACGATATGCCCAAGACGAAAATACAATTGGCAAAAAGTATTGGCTGCCAATAATCGTAAATCCAATTCTCCAACACGGCAATACCAATTGTCGATCGTCGATTGGGGAAACCATTGCTCGAATCTACTCGTTCCAGAAAAAAATTTCATGGCGCATTGGCTGAAAGTATTGTGCCAAAATTTGTAAAAAAAAAAAAAAAAAAAAAAAAAAAAAACACGATTCCGAGGTTACACATTTCAGTTAACCCTGCGCTCCTTTTGTCTCGAGTCCCGCCAACGATAATCGTGTCGTTGAACGGTGTCGTTCGCCTCTGAAACTCTCAGCGGTACGCGGGACAAGCCTGATCGCACAGTTCGATGAATCGAACGACGCGGTACAGACGCGACGATAGTGGCAGGTGCATCGGGGCAAGGACTCGTCCTGTGGCTCTGTCCTTGCTGCACGTTGTGTGTGCTTACGTGTAAATACTTTACCGTGAGACGGATCTCGTTTCCACAGCAGCAGATTGGTATCGTCATCTGTGCATCTTGCGTTCCGACGAGAAAAAATAATAATAATAATAATAATAGCAATAACGCATCGTTGACATACGCAAAAATTCTCCGACGCGTTGTAACATTGTATCCTCATCGAAGAGAACGCGGTACAATCGATCCTGTACTTTCTGTTGATCTCGATTTTTTTTTTTGTTTCTTTTTTTTGTAAATAAATTAAGGGACCAATTTGTCAGCAATTTGTGCGAGGGTTAACCATCGTTGAATAAAAAATAAAATCGTAGACATTTATGCGGGCTTAATTTTTTGGCCTCGAGTCAATTTCACGCGACCGCCCAACTTCTCGCGAATAATACGGAATGAATGAAGAAATTCACTTAAATACCGAAAGCTGTGAATTAATTTGGAGAGAAACAAAAAAAAACATTTACGAACAAAAAAATTGCGTTATCCTCCATACGACGGTTGACTCTCGCACCAAATTTTTTGTTACTCGTCTTTCTTTTTTTCTTTATTTCTTTTTTTTGTCTGAAGGTTTCTGACCAGAATCGGTGATGAAATAATTGCGAGCGTACGAACTTCCGGGAGACATGACAACGAAAAACCGCTTCTACATATATATGAGACTTTCCAGGTCAAATTGACAAATTTTTTAAAACTAGATTTTTGTTTTATTTATTTTTTGGTCAATGTGCTGTTGGGCTATGGGGAAAAATATTGTGCGTAACGATTTTTCGACTTTTCGGACTATTAGTCTGCTCGTTATTTACGAGACTGTTGAATTAACGCACTTTTTGATTTTAACGATTTTTTTTTTCGTTCACAAAATGAATTATTATTATTAATCATTTATAATAATTATTATTTATTTATAATAATAAGTATTTATTTATAACAATTATTATTTATTTATAACAATTATTATTTATTTATAGTATTTATTATCTATTTATAACAATTATTATTTATTTATCTGACGATTTTATCTGAAACGTCCCATAGATATATAAGTACACGAAAGTACAGGACGTGGAGAGCAACGAGCGAGTAAACGCGCGTTAACGAGACGGCGTTCGGTGTTTTGAGAAATAATATTGGGATAAAAGATCGAGAGAGACCAGGCGCGAAGGGAAAAAACTGAAGTAGAGAAAAGAAAAAATGATTTAAAAAAAAAAACGGGGTCTCCCTTCCCGGCTAAGAAAAAAAGTCCCATCTGCGCATAAAACTAGCGAGATCAAATAAATTCTTTCGCAAGGATTGTTCGTTGAAATAACTTTTCGTACTTGTTTTTTTTTTTTAATTCTCTGTCCTTTATTTTCACGATGAAATTTTACTCTTTGTGCCTTTTGGTTCGATCTCGCCGATCCTTGGGAAAATTGATTTCTCTTGAAAAATATTTTTCTTTCTCGAAACCGCGAATCGGAGACAAATTTTTTTTTTTAGTTTTTCATTACGATTGCGAATATTTTTATTTCATAAAAAATAGAGGTACTGGAACGTGAAGGAGGCTATTCGTGCCTGAGGGAGGGGAGGGCTCCGTGTTTCCTCAAATTAATCACAACTTAACGAAATTTTCATATCTTTTTATTCCAAAAACATGGTTTTTCTTTCCGTTCAACGTTTCCGAATGAGAAGGAGACGCGGTTGTGCCGGGGAATGAGAAAATCTCGAACGGGTGCTCGAACGAATGAGCTCGTGAAAGAAATAATAATAATCTACAATCTTCTTGTTTTTCGTCAACATGGTAAATTAAATTGATATCGATATGTTACGAAAAAATCCCTAAAATTCGTTCCCTAGTAATATTATCCCTATTGCAGTAGAGCAACGGGCTTGGATTAAATTATATTCAATATCACGACGACAATTTCAAATTCATTACCTAGTTATTTAAAAAAACGGTTTTTTTAACGACGAATTATTGTTATTATTGTTGTTATCATTATTTTTCTCTAATGTGACTTTTTCGAGCGTTCCTCGTAACCGGGCAAGTCTTGACGTTGTTGCTGTTGCGTGTAAAAGCCAAAGGGTCGTGACTCGAGGGGGTTCGAAAAATTTTGCGAAGTCGTGGCCGTTGTCGTTGCGCCGGAAATAACGATCGGCAATGGCGGCGCCAAAATCGTTGTTTTCGACGACAAACCTTTCAGACCCGTGGCATGTGACGACTGATGAGATCTCAGCGGTACCGGTAGCGAGCGTTGAATTTTTTTTACATGATGATGAACATTCGGATTTCTGTAACCCTGATTGCCCGGTCCGGCAGGACGTAAACGCGGTCTTCCGGGTCCCCGACGTACCGAACTCTGTCCGCTTCGTCCCGGTAACGAGACCATTGTTCCCATTGGTCCGAGTGGACCAACCGTACTCGGACCGTCACCGTCAGCTGGTCCGGAATTTCCATGTGTAACTGAAATTAGCGGGGGAAAATGAAGGAAAATAATTTGAAGCCTTCTTTGAATTAGCGATTCGAACAGAAGTCGCGCAGTAAATCGTTACTCTTGTCAATTCTTCAATTGACAATTATTAACTTTTCAATTGTCAATATTCAATGGACAATGTCCAATTGCCAGTCTTTGATTATCAATTTTTATTTGCCAATAGCTAATGTTTAATTGCGAAACGCCAATATCTAATTGCCAATAGCCAATTTCCAATTGCGAATAGCCAATCTCTTATTGCCAATCTTCGATGATCAATTTTAAACAGCCAATTTTATGTTGACAATTTTTAATAGCCAATTGGCAATTGTTAATTGTCCATTTTCAATTGCCATTTCATTCTAATTGTCGATAATCATTTGTCAATTTTCAATAGTCAATCTTCCATTCAATTAGCAATTTCCACTTCTCAATTGCCAATCTTCAATTTTCAATTGACAATTTTTATTTGACAAATTTTAGATGACAATTTTTAATTGGCACTTTGTAATTGGCGATTTTTAATTAGCAATTTCCAATTGGCAAATTTTCAATTGGCAATTTTCAATCGGTAATTTCAATAGTCAAATTTCAATTGTACATCCTCAATTCTAAATTTTTAGTTTCCAATGTTCAATTGGCAATTAAATCAATTCCCTTCGATTGATTGAATCAATCCTTCAATTCCCAATTTTCAATTGACAATTTTCAATTGGATACTTTCAATTAGCAATTTTCAATTGACAATTTTCAATTGGATACTTTCAATTAGCAATTTTCAATTGACAATTTTCAATTGGATACTTTCAATTAGCAATTTTCAATTGGTAATTTTCAATTCGTAATTTTCAATTGGCAATTTTCAATTGGAAATTTTCAATTAGCAATTTTCAATTGGCAATTTTCAATTGGCAATTTTCAATTGGCAATTTTCAATAGGCAATTTTCAATTAGCAATTTTCAATTGGCAAATTTCAATTGGCAAATTTCAATTAGCAATTTTCAATTGGCAATTTTCAATTGGCAATTTTCAATTGGCAATTTTCATTTGACAATTTTCAATTGGCAAATGTGCAAATTCCTTTTTCGTTAGCAACGCGAATCGGTTCTTCGTCATTTCATCTAAAAGGCAACACACAGAAGAACGAAACGTGGTGAGTAGCAAAAAGAAAAACCCGAATTTAGAATATTCAAAAAATTTACTTCCGCACTGCTGTTTATCATCATCGTGATCGACTAAACAAGCACAGCACGTGTCGAGAGACGATAACTGACGACGTAAAGAGAAACTCATTTTATACGCTAAACATTTTTTTTCTTACGTCCCACCCCGTCACTCCTTTTTAATCAAGAACAAGACAACACTTTGTGGGAATATAGGATGCGAAGTTTCGGCATTACAGTCTCTTCTTATTTTTTTTTCTTTATTCACTATGCTTCGAGTGAGAGGATCGTAAATTTTTCACTGCAAAGTGAAACTACGAGAAATTATATCAGCTGCGTCGGATGTGTGAGAAAAATAAAAAGAGAATATATATAAAAGAGGAGAGTGTAAGAGATCGCTTCTTACGTTGGTATTCAAGAGCGTCGAGTAGTTACGTCTCGACGACCTCGGAAACTTGGCGCACGCGATGATTTATCGACTCATTATTTTCACGGAAGCTCGATTCTTCCTATCTCTTCTTTTTCTTTTTTCTTACGCTCAGTCGTATAATTTTTATTTATTTTTGACTCATCACTCGCCTCGTCAATGTCTCGACGGCTGACTGATTATGGGATCTTGACGGGTGTATTCAAAGTTGCATAATCGAAATTAATTAATTTTTTCATCATTTAATTGCCGACGGAGAAAAAAACATTGACAAACTGTAAGCATGTTCGTGTTTTCAATTTTTTGTTATTTTTGTTTTTTGGCAAAATCCTCGCATTAACTCGTTGAAATTTATTAAAATAAAAAAAAAAATTAAATCTCTTGATTTTCCTTCTCGCAAGTCCTTACAATTCTATTCATACTTTCCAATTGTTCTTGCAATTGAATCTTCAATTTTATTATCACAACAATTGAGCAACATTTTTTTTGCAATTTTCTCTCTCCCAATACTTTTCCAATTTTTTTTTCCAAACTTCCCAACGATTTTCATTTGCCAAAATAGGCGCCAATTTTTCTCGGAATTCAATCTTCAAATAATCGACAATTTTTATTTAAATTTTCCATTCTTTTCGCTCCGCCAATTTTCTTTAAATTCACATATATCGATTTATCTCGTTTTAATCTATCTCTCGCTCGCGAAGGACGAGCCCCCTATTCGCGCGACGTTAAATAAATAAAAAAAATCCACCGAGCTCGACGAGGGCTCAAGAGAGATTCGCAGGTGTGATTTTCAGGATTTCTCGAGGTTGCCCGCGTTTTTCTTCTCTCTTTTATTTCAACCCACGCTCTTCGATCTCTTTGCATACCGAATAAAAAAAGTCCGAGGGTTTTTTCAACGTATACTCCCTCCGCCGAACCCTGCCTGTCCTCGCATGAATCACGTCGCGGTTTAAAGTAGTTTATAGAAAAAGGAAAAAATGAAATAAAAAAAACTTGTTATCCTGAACGAGACTCGAGGAAATAGTTTGTGAGAGAGAAAAAAGTGGTAAAAGCTTTGAAAGAATGTATACACAATACTGTCTAAAGAATTTGCTTTTTCGGAGACGATAAAAAAAAAACAATAAATCAGCGCGTAATCAAATCGTGCATTTTTTTTTTTTTTTTTCAAAAATTGATTAAAAAAAAAAATGAAAATTGAATGAAAGCCTCGAGGCCAATAATTTTCGAAATATCGAGTTGTGAACTTAAAACAAAATGAGCAAAAAAATAATTTCTAAAAGAGGATAATTGTTTTTTTTTTTAATTCGAAAAAATCAATTAAACTTCAATTTATTCGATAAAATTTCTAAATAAAATTTATGCAAATTCAATTAAATTTTAATTTACCCGATATAATTTCTAAATAATATGTATGCAAATTCAATTAAATTTTAATTTATTCGATAAAATTTCTAAATAAAATTTTTGCAAATTCGATTGAATTTTAATTTATTCGATAAGAATTTATAAATAAAATTTATGGAAATTCAATTAAATTTTAATTTACTTGATAAACTTTCTGAATAAAATTTATGCAAATTCAATTAAATTTTAATTCGATAAAATTTCTAAATGAAATTTATGTAAATTCAATTAAACTTTAATTTATTCGATAAAATTTCTAAATAAAATTTATGCAAGTTCGATTAAGTATTCATTTTTTCGATAAAATTTCTAAATAAAATTTATGCAAATTCAATTCAATTTTAATCTACTCGATAAAATTTCTAAATAAAATTCATGAAAATTTAATTAAATACCGTTTATTTCTTTTCAATTTCTCATCTAAAAAACTAGAGAACCTCGCGGAACGTTTGGCAACACCTGTAGGGTCGTAATATTTTTCTATTTTTATGGTTTTTTTTCCACCTCGCTTACTTCTCTCCCAGATAGTCATCGAAGAGGGAGGCGGGGGAGAGAGAAATGCGTGGGCGAGATTCACGCGGCGAGATAGAAGGTGGCGGTTTCCAATGGTTGTAAGAAGGGACTTTTTGTTTTGGGGAAAGGGAGAAAGAGAGAGATAGAGAGAGAGAGAGAGAAAGAGTCCCTCGAATGTGTGAACCACGACGAGAATCTCGGAATGTCGACTGTCCGGCTTAACCCTTTTCTCTCTCTTTCCTTTAAATTTAATATCCTCGCCGAATCTCGTTACACGCGAGAAACGGAAATGGTAAAAGTACGAATTACCCTCGACCATTATAAATCGATTAAAAATACATAAATAAAAATCCATTGACTTTGCGAATAATTGATGTATTTTTTCTTCGAAAATGCTTTAAGGTAGTAGTCTGGTAACTTAAGCCGATTTTCGTGTCTTTTTTTGGAGGGCGTTTTTTTTTTAGGAAAATAAAAATGAATCGTTTTGGATATTTAGGATGTTTTTATTTACATATTAAAGATACAAAAAAAAAATGTTTTGAAAAAATTTAATAGTTTATTATTATTATTATTATTGATCGAAGTTGGCACCTCGAAGTTGGCAGCCGGGGTCCTAACTTTTTTTCTACCGAACCGATTGCTTTCAAATTTTAACACGCTACTCTACACACTTATAGTTCTCGTCGGAACCACCGAGAAATTTTTTCACCCCTAACTTTTTATTTTACAACCCTTTCTTTGCTAAAGTCCTTTTATTTTAGCAAAGAAGGGGTTGTAAAATAAAAAGTTAGGGGTGAAAAAATTTCTCGGTGGTTCCGACGAGAACTATAAGTTCGTAGAGTGGCCTGTTAACATTTGAAAGCAATCGGTTCGGTAGAAAAAAAGTTAGGACACGGGCTGCCAACTTCGATCAATAATAATAATAATAATAAACTATTCAACTTTTTCAAAAAATTTTTTTTTTGTATCTTTAATACGTAAATAAAAACATCCTAAATATCCAAAACGATTCATTTTTATTTTGCCACAAAAAACGCCCTCCAAAAAAGACATGAAAATCGGCTCAAGTTACCAGACTACTACTACTAATAAATAAAGTCTTCGTCTTTATTTATTTATTTATTTATATAAAGAGAATCCTGACAAAACAGTCGACAAGAAGTGCGACACAAATTGTATTTTCAAGATCAATGAGGGAAAAACAAAAAAAAATCAAGCGCGATTCAATGAAAAATTGAGTTATTGAAAATTCGAAAAAAAAAGGCGTGGAAGATAGAAAAAAAAAAATAGATCACTAAAATCAAAAGGAAAGATGATCGAAAGCTATATGAAAAAAAAACAAAATTAAATTTTGAACGATAAATAATTAAAATCGAAAAGAAGTATAATTGAAATTAAATTTACAAAAGTCAAAGTTCGATGTGAAAAAAAAAATGTATCAAACCTAAAAAAAAAATAATCCAAATAAAAAAATGACACATCAAATTCGAAGCAAAAATCGTCGCGTCAAAGTCGATTACTTAAAAGACATTTTTTTTTTTTTTTTTTTAATTCCCATAGGTTAATTTTTTCGATAAAATTTCGCGAATTACTTTGGACCATTTTTTACGAGCTCAGAGACAGGTAGATACAATATGTATATATAGTACAAAATGGATTGACAGCTGAGGGAGCCTGCAACGAGCACTTTCTCTCTCTCGCTCTCTCTCTCTCTCTCTCTCTCTCTCTCTCTCTCTCTCTCTCTCTCTTTTACACTTTAGAGAAAGAGAGAAAGAGAAAGAGAGAAGGAAGTTGACGCGAGAGAGTGAGGTATGGTGGTGCAAGCGTACGAGCAAAAGTTCCCAAAAACCTAAGAAGAGCATCGATCGCAGCTGCCTTCTCCGCTACGCACCTGCTATTATGCGGCACTCGCGCCCGACGACAAGCACGGGAATCCCCTGGCCTTTCTACTCAAAAAAAAATATATATATATATATTTTTTTTTTTTTTATAAAATTATATATTTATATATAGAGATTTTATAAAATTATATTTTAGATATATTTCTATTATTGTCGGTATGCATTTTCCCACAACATTCCGGAATCATAATGGCAATTGTTTAATTTCAGGATCGATGGAATTCGAGAGTTTGAAAAAAAAAGTCATTAAAACGATGATTTTACGGTTGTAATTACCAGATTTGATGATTTATGGAATTTCATGCTTTGAACAAGCTTTAAGGTAGTAGTCTGGTAAGTTAAGCCGATTTTCATGTCTTTTTTGGAGGGCGATTTTTTTTAGGAAAATAAAAATGAATCGTTTTGGATATTTAGGATGTTTGTATTTAAATATTAAAGATACAAAAAAAAATTTTTTTGAAAAAATTTAATAGTTTATTATTATTATTATTATTGATCGAAGTTGGCACCTCGAAGTTGGCAGCCCGGGTCCTAACTTTTTTTCTACCGAACCGATTGCTTTCAAATTTTAACAGGCTACTCTACACACTTATAGTTCTCGTCGGAACTACCGAGAAATTTTTTCACCCTTAATTTTTTATTTTACAACCCCTTCTTTGCTAAAATAAAAGGACTTTTTTTTCCAAAGTCCGCCATTTTGTTATTTATCCATGAAATTTAACTTCAGTAGTTCCGACCAGAATGACATGTCTATAGATTAAGAATTATCAAGAATTTTTGATTTCAGATAACATCAAGAGCCAAAATCACCGGGGCCACCCACGCGCTTTTTTTTCGAGGTGCCAACTTCGATCAATAATAATAATAATAATAAACTATTAAATTTTTTCAAAAAATTTTTTTTTTGTTTCTTGAATATGTAAATAAAAACATCCTAAATATCCAAAACAATTCATTTTTATTTTCCTAAAAAAAAAATGCCATCCAAAAAAGACATGAAAATCGGCTTGAGTTACCAGACTACTACCTTAAATTCAATCTAACATATTGCAAAGTGCAAAAAAATCATTATCTAGGGAATTATTGCGTTAAATTCATTATTCCGAGAATTTTCGTCTTTCAATTCATTTTCCGGAGAAATTTTCGGTTAAAATTCATTTTCTAGAAGATTTTCGTGCTGACATACTTATACAGAATTTTTATGTTGATATTCATCGTCCAGAGAATTTTTGTGTTAGAATTCATTTTCCGGGGATTTTTTCCATTAAAATTCATTATTCAGGGAATTTTTTTGAAGAAATGGCATTGTCTGGGTCATTCTAGTGTTGAAATGCATTATCCAGGGAATTTTTGTATTAAAATTCATTTTTCGTAAAATTTTCGTGCTGAAATTCATTATCCTGGGAGCTATTGTATTAAAATTCATTTTCCGCAAAATTTTTGTGTTGAAATTCATTATCCACGGTATTTTCGTGTTGAAATCCATTGGCCAGGTAATTCTAGCGTTAAAATGCATTATCCAGGGACTTTTTATGTAAAAATTCATTTTCCGCGAAATTTTTGTGTTGAAATTCATTATCCGCCCAATTTTTATGTTGAATCGTATTGTCCTGGTAATTCTAGTGTTAAAATGCATTATCCAGAGAATTTTTGTGCTCAAATTTATTTCTCTATTATAACTTCCAATTACGAAATTAATATAAGAATTATTTTGTATTTCGCCAATTTTTCCACAATCTTGTGTTCTACGTCAAGGCTTGTCAATTTTACTCTCGTGGAATTTGATGGCTTTATTCTTGCTCAAAAAAAAAAAAAAATAGAAACAAAATCCATAAATATTTCTCATTCACGAGGAATTTTGAGGATTAAATTTGAAGGGGGGTTGGAGGAGACAGGAGGGGGATGAGGATTTAGTGAGTCATGTAAAGAGCCTTTTCAACAACGTTACGCCGAACAAAAGTGGAGCACACTCGTTGATATTTCGTAATCCAGACGGACGGCCAATGAGATTTAAGAGGGTTGATGGGGGTGGGGGGGACAAAATACACAATAAATTTCAACGAGTACTGGTCGAAGTCTGTCGCGAAAAAAAAAAAAAAAAAAAAGACAAAATAAGGGAGCGAGTAAAACCTCCCCCCTGGGGGGTTTTCACGAGACAACTGTTCTCTTTCTCTGGCGCACTTGCTTCGTCGAGAGCACATGTGCAACCGCGAGGGAATTTCCTCGTTCTCCTCGAAACTCGAGAGACAGAGAGAGAAAAAAATACGAGACCCAGAGGGTTCATTCCCTTTCGCCTTACTAAGCTCTCGATTCTGTACCAGAGTCATATATATGGGGCTTACGACGAAAAATCGACCGCAATTTCAACGAGAACCAGCCAATTGGGTCTACGACTTTTTATATTTTTTTCTACAACCCCCAAAATACATTTACGAATTTTTTTTTTTAATACTCCAAATTATTTGGCAGTGATTTTTCGGATAATTTAATTCGAACGGAACGTAAGGTCTTTTGTCCGGAATTTGAGAATTCGAAAAAAAAATCTCAAAAAAAAGAAAAAGCTGTGAAAGATGGAAGATTTTTCTAAAAATGCCATTCCAGTGATTTGTATTATTTTGAAATTTGAAAAGAAAATCCAATAAGTACGTTTTTTTGGAGCTGAGAAAAATTGCTCGTAAAATCGGAATTTTTTTTTTTTAACGCACCGTTGGGTATGAACATTTTTAAGCCAGAGACCGGAATGATCTGGTGTTGGGTATCGGACGAAAAATAATTCTTTTTTTGCAAATTCCATAGGGTAAGGTCGATTTGGCACGAAAGGTCTCATATACATGTGTATACACATGTCAGCGCGTTTACGTACCGTAGGAAAAAAAAAGTGGGGATAAAATGGACCACTTGCCGAAATAAATAAGAGTAAAAATTGAAATTTCTACTTTTTTCCGTATAATTTGACGAATTTTTCGTTCTCCCAGGGTCGTCAAGTTATCCGTACGTTGTATCGACCGGAGATATTTTTTTTATCACCGCAAATGTCGTCAAAATGACGATTTTAGGTATCGAGGTAAATTCTCATTTTTTCTTCACTGGTCCATTTTGCCCCAATTCCTCGCTCATAACCGCACGAAGAGCCCCATGAGAATGTTGCCAAGTGACGACGATCCCGGTGGGAGTTTGAGAGTGCGGTCGTGACGACGTGGAAACGAAAGGAAATAAAAATTCGCCCGAGGGGTTGAACGCCGGGGCGAAAGGGAGACGATTTTTCTCAGGGGGTCGGGGGCGTTGAAAAAGGGAGCAAGAGAGTCTGCGGATTAACAGCTACTGTACTCTCTATATCGATTCACTCCAATCTCTCTCTCTCTCTCTCTCTCTCTCTCACACACTTCTCCTTGTTATATCCGCAAAAAGTCTCGTTGCGTCGGAATATCCTCGGGGGATATAAACGAAATAGACACGGCGCGGTCGTAGCTTCGATTCGTCGAGCACAATCCGTCAAAGTCCCACGAGGAAATACTCTTTGCGGATGAAAGCGATCATGCTGATTCTGCACTTGCATGCTTTTTTTCTTTCTTGTTTTTTTTTTTACATTTACTTTTTAATCCAGGCTTTGAGACTCTTGTCTCGTTTATATGCACATTTGGAATTAGTCAATTTTCAATTGACAATGTTAATTCTCAATAGCCAATTTTCAATTGTAAATCTTCAATTCTAAATTTTTAATTGCCAATTGAAAATTGGCAACTAAATCAATTCCCTTCGATTAATTAAGTCAATCGTTCAATTCCCAATTTTCAATTGGCAATCTTCAATTCTCAATTTGAAATTGCCAATTTTCTTCAATTCTAAAATTTGAATTGCCAATTGGATATTGTCAATTGAATCAATTTCCGTCGATTGATTAAGTCAATACTTCAATTCTTAATTTTCAATTGGCAATCATCAATTCCCAATGTTCAGTAGTCAATTTTCAGTGCTCAAATTTAAATAGTCAATTTTCAATTGTAAATATTCAATTCTACATTTTGAATTGCCAATGGAAAATTGTCTATTAAATCAATTCCCAATTTTCAATAGTCAATTTTCAATTGTCCATCATCAATTCTAAGTTTTTAGTTTCCAATGTTCAATTGGCGATTAAATCAATTCCCTTCGATTGATTAAATCGATCCTTCAATTCCCAATTTTCAATTGGCAATCATTAATTCCCAATTTTCAATAGTCAATTTTCAATTGTCCATCATCAATTCTAAGTTTTCAGTTTCCAATGTTCAATTGGCGATTAAATCAATTCCCTTCGATTGATTAAATCGATCCTTCAATTTCCAATTTTCAATTGGCAATCATCAATTCTCAATTTTTAATAGTCAACTTCCGATGCTTAAATTTTAATAATCAATTTTCAATTGTAAATCTTCAATTATGAATTTTTAATTGCCAATTGAAAATTGGCAACTAAATCAATTCCCTTCGATTGATTAAGTCAATCGTTCAATTCCCAATTTTCAATTGGCAATCTTCAATTCTCAATTTGAATTGCCAATTTGATATTGGCAATTATATGGTAGTCAATTTTCAATGCTTAATTTTTAATAATCAATTTTCAATTGTAAATCTTTAATTGGCAATTCTCAATTCCCAATTTTGAATTGTAAGTCTCCAATTGGCAATTTTCAATTCCCAATTTTCGCTAGTCAATTTTCAGTGCTCAAATTTTAATAGTCAATTTTCAATTGTAAATCTTCAATTCTACATTTTGAATTGCCAATGGAAAATTGTCTATTAAATCAATTCCCAATTTTCAATAGTCAATTTTCAATTGTACATCCTCAATTCTAAGTTTTTAGTTTCCAATGTTCAATTGGCGATTAAATCAATTCCCTTCGATTGATTAAATCGATCCTTCAATTCCCAATTTTCAATTGGCAATGATCAATTCTCAATTTTCAATAGTCAACTTCCGATGCTCAAAGTTTAATAATCAATTTTCAATTGTAAATCTTCAATTCTACATTTTTAATTGCCAATTGAAAATTGGCAACTAAATCAATTCCCTTCGATTGATTAAGTCAATCGTTCAATTCCCAATTTTCAATTGGCAATCTTCAATTCTCACTTTGAAATTCTCAATTTTCTTCAATTCTAGGATTTGAATTGTCAATTTGATATTGGCAATTAAATCAATTTCCGTCGATTGATTAAGTCAATACTTCAATTCTTAATTTTCAATTGGCAATCTTCAATTCCCAATTTTCAGTAGTCAATTTTCAATGCTCAAATTTTAATAATCAACTTTCAATTGTAAATCTTTAATTGACAATTTTCAATTCCCAATTTTTGCTAGTCAATTTTCAGTGCTCAAATTTTAATAGTCAATTTTCAATTGTAAATCTTCAATTCTACATTTTGAATTGCCAATTGAAAATTGTCTATTAAATCAATTCCCTTCGATTGATTAAATCAATCCTTCAATTCCCAATTTTCAATTGGCAACCTTCAATTCCCAATTTTCAATAGTCAATTTTCAATTGTACATCCTCAATTTTAAGTTTTTAGTTTCCAATGTTCAATTGGCAATTAAATCAATTCCCTTCGATTGATTAAATCAATCCTTCAATTCCCAATTTTCAATTGGCAACCTTCAATTCCCAATTTTCAATAGTCAATTTTCAATTGTACATCCTCAATTTTAAGTTTTTAGTTTCCAATGTTCAATTGGCAATTAAATCAATTCCCTTCGATTGATTAAATCAATCCTTCGATTCCCAATCTCAATTGGCAATCATCAATTCTCAATTTTCAATAGTCAATTTCCGATGCTCAAATTTTAATAATCAAATTCCAATTGTAAATCTTCAATTCTCAATTTGTAATTGCCAATTTTCAATTGGCAATCTCCAAATTCCATTTATCAAGAGTCTATTTGCAATTGGCAATCTTCAATTCCCAATTTTCAATAGATCCACTTTGAATAGGCAATCTAGAATGTCCAATTTTCAATTTGCCATTCTCTAATGAACAATTTTCAATTGCAAATGTTCAATAGTCAACTTGCAATTATAAATCTTTAATTCTCAATTTTCAATTACGAATTATCCATTCCTTCAATTTACCCATAGATCATTTTCATCAACTTACCCTGCTGCTGTTGTTGCGCGGTCTGATCGCCGGACGACGAGGAGCCCGGCGAGGGTGACGATAACGGCGACTGCGGTCCCGGTGAAACGGAATTTTTCATTCCGGGATTTAAAATCATTCCTCTGCCTTTGCCACCGACCGGACCGCCCCTCCGCGAGCCCCGTGGTCTTCCCCGTTTGCTCGTTCCGCGTATACTAGGCCTCATACGTACTCCGCCACCAACACCGAACGTAAAATGATGACCGAGACGGGCGACTTTTTGCGGTTCACCGAATTGTCCGCTAATTCGCGAATTTTGACTCGTCTCGGACGTCGACGCCGTTACGGGACCGTCGACGTCCACGACAAGACCCTCGTTACTCGTTTCGTCCTTAAAAAAAATACTTTAATTTATTTTTCATTTTTATTTATTTATCCGTATTCATTATTTTCTTTTATTTTCGTAATTTTTTTTCGTAAATTCTACGTAAACGAACCTCCGACTTGACGGGACTGGCCAAACCGCTACCGTAATCGTCATTACCCTCGTGAATCTGTTGGCTCGATGTTATCGGTGCGAAATGCACTTGTTTATTGTTATGTACAATTGTCGTATTGCCAGCGATCGCTGTTGTACTTTGTGACGGAGTTTCGACGAGCCTCTCTACGACATCGGTTTCGTCGAGACAAACTTTTTTCGCCTCGGTCTTTGGGTTAAAAATTTTTAAAAAAAGTAAACAATTATAAAAATACAACTTATGGTTGTTAAGAAAAAAAAAATAATAGGAAACTAATATTTATTTATATAGATTTTTACGCAATTTTGTTCATAAACGAATTTTTTTCATATGGCCAATTTCAGAAATTGAAGAAACCGACAAATACGTCGAAGAAAAAAGAGAAAATGTTAAAAGAAGAAGAAGAATACGAAATACCGTGTAATAATTAAGAATTAACTGAGAAGCCGATCGGAGGCGAGCATGTTTAAGGGCGCGAGTTTTACCTTGACCGGAAGCGCGGTTAGCTTCCTCTTCCGGTCCCTCTCCTTGTGATAGAGACCCTGATCGGTGCGTGGCTCCTCACTGTGCTGCTTTCTCTCCTCGCTCCGTTGACTGTCTGAAATATACCAACGCGGTTACGTCTACACTGGCTTAAAAACGTATATGCATATATACCTATGGGGAATTTCACGTGAAATCGAAATATTCGAAATTTCATGAATTTGATCATTGTCTTTTTTTCGGTCTTCAAAACACGATATTTAAAAAACATCATTAATTTTCTTGCAATTTATTGTATATCCCGTTTTTTGGCGAATTAAAATAAAATAAAACACGTTTAAAGGAAATTATTTTTTAGAATCTTCGTAAATTATTCTTCGTCTTTACTCACATTTTGCCTCGATCTCCTCGTCGTCGAGAAGCAACGAGACTACCTCTTTGGGCTTGAGGGTATCGGGCTTGAAATTTCCACCGCTTATCACCATACGTTGAATCTATCGTGAAACATAAAAAAATTTCACAATTGTTTTTTTTTTTTTTTTCAAAATATCGTTTCGTATCAATTTTTCAAAATTGTCAATGTGCCGACATTTTCAATTTTTCAAAATGTATCAAAAACTAGTATTTGGAACAAAAAAAACGCACTTGTATTATTTTAAAAATTAGTTTTTGATACATTTTGAAGAATTCAAAATTTCGAAAAATTAACCCGAATTGATATTTTGAAGAAAAAATAATAATGATTTGCATAAATTTTATTTAAAAATTACTCCGAGTAAATTGAAATTTAATTGAATTTTCAGTATTTAAAAAAAAAACAAACAATTATTCTCTTTTAGAAATTATTTTTTTGCTCATTTTTTTTTAAATCACAACCCGATATTTCGAAAATTATTGGCCACGAGGCTTTAATTTAATTTCCATGTATTCTTCGAAAAATATCGTCTCATATCAATTTTTCAAAACTGTCAATTTCCCAACATTTTCAATTTTTCAAAATTTATCAAGAGCTGATATTTAGGACAAGAAAAAAATGTACTTGTATTATTTTTAAAACGATTTTCTGATTAATTTTGAAGAATTCAATATTTCGAAAAATTAACACGAAATGATATTTTGAAAGAAATTTAAAAAATAGTAATAATAATAATGGTAATAATAATAATAACGTAACTAATGAATTACCTCACTCTTTTCTCGTGCTCTTTGTAATATTCTCTCCTCAATGGTGCCTTTGCAAATTAACCGATAAACAGTTACTTGCTTAGTCTGACCGAGTCTGTGAGCTCGATCCATAGCCTGCTGATCGACCGTGGGATTCCAATCGCTGTCGTAAAATATTACCTGCGACGAAAGAAAAAAAAAAAAAAAAAAAAAAAGAAAACGATGTTTGTAACTTTTTCATTGACGATAAAAATTAAATAATAATAACAATTGTACTATTATTTTGCCAATTTAAAAAATTGCAATTGTTGTAGTATTCTGTTTCAAATTTGATAGTAATTTTTTAATTGCACCATTTGGCAATTTTATTTTATTGCAAATTAAAAATCGATATAATCAATTCGTAAAAAAATAAATTACATCTTTAAAAAAATGACAGGAGATAATGGGGGGGGGGTGATAAGAAAGAAAAAGATGAGATTTCCTCGTCACGTAATGTTCTTATACGGGCAGTGGGTACGATGTGCCACCGAATAAATCAAATTTGTTGAATCGATAAAAGTGATTTTGTACGAACGTAAAGAAAAACGTGACTGGAAACGATATTTCGAACGTTGCATGTTGAATTTATCACACTCGATCGTATTTTTTTTTTCCCCCTCGTTTGTACTGAAATCGGCAGGTTATTGCACCCTTCGCGTTTCTTGCATTTTGATAAGATCGAATAATGTTTAAAAATTTCCCGCCATCTATAGAATTGAAAAAAAAAACCAAAAAAAAAATCCCTCGAAATTCCAAGTTCATTTACGATGGATTTAGAAGGAAAATAATTTGTCGCAGAAATAATAATTGTACGAATAATTATTAATTAAAAATGAAATAAGAATGATGAAAATAATAATTAGTCACGCATCACATATACGGCCCTTTATTCTGCTCGAATCGACCTAATCAGGAAAAAATCTTTAAAAAAGGGACAGAAAGAGAGAGAGAGAGAGAAAACGATAAAAAAAAAGTCATAATTATGACAAACCGTGTCGGCAGCGGTGAGGTTGATTCCGAGGCCACCGGCTCTTGTACTCAGCAGAAAGACAAATATGTCGGCACTAAAAAAAAAAAAAAATACTTCGTATTATTTGTATGTAAATTAATTCGTGAATAGTTTCGAGCATTGTCTGCACACGAAAAACATTTTCCAGTATTTCTTTAACGATGGGTCGGGTGGGGGGGGGGCAGATAATAAAAAAATTAATAAAAATAAATTACAGATCGTCGAGATTTGTTAAATTTTCGTTATTATGTTATTCGAGAATCCCCTAATTATTCTCAGCCGAAAATTCGATGTTTTAAATTTCTTTTCCTTTGACGAGTCTCTCGAGCACCGTTATATTCGGTTTAATAAAATTAATTTTTTTCATGGGGAAAAAAAAATTAATACTCTTTTTGTTTTGTTTTATTACGTATTTTATGAGATGGAACGTGAAAAAAAATTGGGGTAAGGAATTATTTAATTACCCGAAAAGTCAATTTTATAGTCAATCCCCAATAGTCAATTTTTAGTTGACAATTTTATTGTCAACTTCCAATAGTGAATTTTCGATTGACAATTTTCAATGAACAATTTTCAATTGATAATTTTCAATTAACAATTTTCAATTGACAATTTTCAATTGACAATTTTCGAAAGTCAATTTTTAATTGCAAATCTTAAATAGTCAATTTTCAATTGTAAATCGTCAATTGTCCATTTAGATTGTTAATCGATCGTTAATCGTTATATCGTCGATTTTCGATGGCCGATTCGCGTGAAATAATTTTTCGAAATTATTTAGGCGAAAAAGCTTCACAGTCTATATTCACCGAGTGAATGTAATTGCCGCGAATTAAGATTCCAAATCGCGAGTCTCGCACGTTCGTTAATACCCAGGGACTTATTGTTAGTCGCGCGTTCCCGTATACACGCGTGTGGAATCAGCCGGGGAACAATTTCGCCAATCATTTTCTCGGGCGTCTGTCACGCCCGGGTAAACTCGCCGAACGTCATTCGCGGTTCGTTGATTCGTACAGTGCAGCGGGTTAATTAACACGCTGACCATCCTTACCGGGAATAAAGGGTAGGGAAAGGTATGAGAAATTCGAAGCTTGCCTCCTAACACGCAAAATGCAACGATATCCGAGACGACGGTTATGAATTCATTCTAAAAACCCGGAATTTATAATTGCGATGGTCGTGATGAACGAGCGAAATTCGAGCGTACAATTGTCGATCGATCGTACGTGTAACGAGAGGTTATTTTTTTCTTCTTTATTTACTCACCGTTTCTGAAAATCAGCGACCATATCCCGACGATCCGATATCTTGGACGAACCGTCGAGACGCATAAAAGTGTGCTTTCTGTGATACATGTATTCCTGAAAAAAGTTAATTCATCATTCTATTTTTAATCCGGAGTAACATTATAATAAGAATCAATTAGGGAAGGAGATAGGTTAAATTGGTAAATGACAAAATGATAACTCGTAAATTGGTAATTGATAAGTTGTTTAAAAGGGTAAATTGGCAATTGGTAAATTAATAATTAATAATCGGTAATTGGTAAATTGGTAATTGGTAAATTGGTAAATTGGTAAATTGGTAAATTGGTAATTAATAATTTAGTAATTGGTAAATTGGTAATTGGTAATTGGTAATTGGTAAATAGGTAAATTGGTAAATTGATAATTAATAAATTAGTAACTGGTAAATTGGTAACTGGTAAATTGGTAACTGGTAAATTGGTAACTGGTAAATTGGTAACTGGTAAATTGGTAACTGGTAAATTGGTAACTGGTAAATTGGTAACTGGTAAATTGATAACTGGTAAATTGGTAACTGGTAAATTGATAATTAATAAATTGGTAAATTGGTAATTGGTAAATTGGTAAATTGGTAAATTGGTAAATTGGTAAATTGGTAAATTGGTAAATTGGTAAATTGGTAAATTGGTAAATCGGTAAATTGGTAAATTGGTAAATTGGTAAATTGGTAAATTGGTAACTGGTAAATTGGTAACTGGTAAATTGGTAACTGGTAAATTGGTAACTGGTAAATTGGTAATTGGTAAATTGGTAATTGGTAATTGGTAATTGGTAATTGGTAATTAATAATTTAGTAATTGGTAAATTGGTAAATTGGTAATTAATAAACTAGTAATTGGTAAATTGGTAATTGGTAAATTGGTAATTAATAAACTAGTAATTGGTAAATTGGTAATTGGTAAATTGGTAACTGGTAAATTGGTAACTGGTAAATTGGTAACTGGTAAATTGGTAACTGGTAAATTGATAACTGGTAAATTGGTAATTGGTAAATTGGTAAATTGGTAATTGGTAAATTGGTAATTGGTAAATTGGTAATTGGGAATTGGTAAATTGGTAATTGGTAAATTGGTAAATTGGTAATTGGTAAATTGGTAATTGGTAGATTGGTAATTGGGAATTGGTAAATTGGTAGTTGGTAAATAATTATATACCTCGAGTAAATCGATCATTTTCGTCATTTGAGAATAAATGAGTACCCTATGTCCCTGTTCTTTGAGCCTCTTCAGTAGACTATCAAGCACAGAAAGCTTTCCCGCATCCGTAACCAATGTTTGTTTATCTAAAAAAAGAAACAAATTAACAGTAAAACAAAATTAACGATTCCTACATTTTGGATATTCCATTGTTTTTTTTCTTCTTCTTTTTCGATGAATTTAAAGTTAAATGTTTAACTCACCAGGTACAATAATATTCGACCATCCGTTTATCGGAGCGCATGCCGACAGACCGCCCGGTGAATCGGGCTCGAACATCGGCACAATTTTCCTCTCCTCGTTCTCCAACGTCATCGCCTTTTCGCAACCGAACCAAATGGCATTTTGTCCAAAAGTACCGCCGCACTCCTCGTGCCTCTTCCACGAGGACGCGGCGACGCTGCTACTCACGTAAAGCTTTCGCGGATTAGCTTGAACCTGGTGGAAGGAAAACAAAAAATCACCCTCAAACAATCGAAAAAAATTTATCGATTTATCGTTTTCTTTTTCGAATTTCGCGCGTAAAAAAAAATCTTACAAAGGGATAGACTTTTTGGAAGTGTAAATTCGGAAGAAAAAAAAAATGTATTCCCATCTTTTTGCAATTCTAACCTTTGGTGTATTGTCCATGAGAAAAGTCGGAAAAACCGTTCTCTGACAGTATCTCATTATTGACGGACGTTTACGATACTGATGCTCCGGCAATAGCGGCACTCTCGTCTCGTCATTGACAAATTCGCTCTTCGACTGTCCGACGATGCGGGGAAATTTGAAAAATTGCGCGGTCGAAGTTTTGCTGCTTCGCAATATACGATGGGCGACAGTCTCCGGCATCGAGTGTATCGTGTGAGCGACGTGTGTGTACACCGCCTCGCCGTGATTAATACGATTTGTGAATAACAAATCTTTCGTCACCGCGGCAGAGAGATATCGGATTTTGCACGAATTCAGGAATAACAGATTTTTCGGCGAATTTTCGCCCTCCTCGCCCGTCCACCAATCTTCCCAGTAACGCTTTATTCTCATTCTTCTTTCCAACAGCGTCGCGTAACACAGTCTGAAATTGACAGAAGAAATATGTATTTTCAATTTTTTTGTTACAAAAAAAAATGCCCGAATGTTTTTTTTTTCTCTCTTCCAATCGTACGCAATTATTATTACGATTGATGCGTTTCGACGATTTTTTTTTTGCTCCAACGCAAATTTCGACGAACGAGATATTTGGAAATTTTTGTTATTAATTTTTCAATTCTCTCACCTGTGAAGAATGCCACCGACGAAAATTCGATTTAATTCCATCGGCGAGAGATCGATGAAACGGATGAACGAGAAGAAATTGTCGTGCGAAAAATTTCGTTCCGAAAACGAACGACTAACGTGCTCAGTGGCGAATACGAAAAATTTGTTCGACAATATGTGATCGCGCGACGGCAATGAAACGCTCAGCAGACCCTCGTTGAACAGAAGCGACGGCATTTCGTAAGATTCCGTTTTTACGAAGAGAGGAGATTTTGCGTCACGACGTTCGAACAATTCCGGATGATTGCAGACCTTTGGAACGAATACGGAAATAAAATTAGACGTTACGCAAAAAAAATTTAGGCTCCACGTTGGAAAAGTTGGAAAAAGGTTTGTTAATTTTTTCGATTCGAAAAAATCGTAAGGAAAATCCCAAAAAAACCGAGAGAAATTCAATTATTCTCGTCGTATAAAAAAATGTTTTCATCGTTAGAAAAAAATAATTGTGACTTTGTTTTTTTTTTAACATGGCTTCATTTTCAAACATTCATCTTTTTCCGACAATTTTTTCGTTTTCCGACCCTAAACATTCTCTTGCACGATCCTACAATCATTTCCGGAAAATCGTTACTCGGAGATTTTCGATACGATTGTTGTTTCTTTTTTTTTCCGAAGCGGTAGAAATTTTGAAAAAAGAAAAATGGAATTTTGTAAAAATTACCTTGCGGAATTGCATGACTAGATTCATCAGGTTCGAGGTGAAATTTTTGTCGTTCGAGCCCGTGTCACCGCCTACCGTATAATGCAATAAATCTTCTATCCTGATTTTCTTCTTCAGAGCTGAAAAAAACATTTTGTCGTAATTTTTTTGTCCAAATTAACGAAAAAGTTTATTCGAAGGAAAGTAAGCTTCTTCGTTGGCATTTAAATTCTCTCAGAATAAAAATTTTTTTTTTCTTTATCTTTCGATAGAATTCCGAGAAAAAAAAATACGAAAGATTAATGAAATAATTTGGATTTTTTCTTTCAATATTCGATCTGAGTAAAATTACGACTTTGGCAACTCACCGGAATACAGCAATTTTTGCCTCGTTGTCAGCGGGCAACAGACCATTATTTCAATTTTATCGGACAGCTCGTTCTCCACGTCCTTTTTTATTCGTCTCAGCATAAAAGGTTTCAAAATCATGTGGAGTCTCGATAGATGTTCTGTGAAAAAAAAAAAAGATTTGAAAAAATTCCGAATATTCGTAAAAATTCGCTATTATTATTATTATTATTATTATTATTGATCATTAATTATCATTAACGATTAACATTTGCCAACGTACTCTCGTCAATGCCCGTTTTATTTTCAGCATGACTCTCGATGTCCTTCGAGAACCATTCGTTAAATTCATCGTGGGAATCAAAGAGCGTGGGCATTATGAAGTGCAACAGGGCCCAAAGTTCGGCCATGCTGTTCTGTATCGGTGTGCCACTGAGTAACAATCTATTGCGACAACTGAAACCCAGTAGGAGCTTCCACCTCATACTGAAAACAAAGAAAAACGACGAGTGAGTGAAGAAACAAAAACAAAATTGAAAATAATTATTGCTAATAATTACTGTAACGAAATTCTTCTCGAAACGAAAAAAAAACAACGTTTTTTTCGTTTTTAACGTGTGTTTTTAGTTTTTAAGCTTCATAGTCCACGAATTATCCATTAACCATCCAAGTACAATGATAAAAATTACAAAAAAAAAAAATAATGAAAATTCACTGAAAAAAAAATGTCCAGGCAAATTTAACTTCAGGCAACAAGTTTTTTTTTATGAAAAATGTAATTTTCATTACCTGCTCGTGCTCTTGATGGCTTGCGCCTCGTCGAGTATCATGTATTGCCATTTTATTCTATTGAAGTACTTGTAATCCGTGATAACGAGCTGGTAACTCGTTATTACAACGTGAAACGACGCCTCTTTCGTGTGTAAATCTTTCGTGTCCCAGAATTGTCGTAGGATCTTGCGCTCCTGGGGATTGCCCCAGTAGGGCACGACTTTGAACATCGGTACGAAACGCGCCATTTCCTGTTGCCAATTGTGAAGCGTCGAGGCCGGTGATATTATGAGAAAGGGTCCCCAAACGGCTGATAAAGAGTAATTTAAAAAAACATACGTTAAATTGAGTTTCAATGGAAATCATTAAAAATCATTAAAAATAATTAAAATCATTAAAAATCATTAAAATCATTAAAAACCATTAAAATCATTAAAACCATTAAAATCATTAAAATCATTAAAATCATTAAAATCATTAAGATCATTAAAATCATTAAAATCATTGAAATCATTAACATCATTAAAATCATTAACATCATTAAAATCATTAAGATCATTAAAATCATTAAAATCATTGAAGTCATTAACATCATTAAAATCATAAAAATCATTGAAATCAATAATATCATTAAAATAATTAAAATCATTAAAATCATTGAAATCATTAAAATCATTAAAATCATTAAAATCATTAAAATCATTAAAATCATTAAAAATCATTAAAATCATTAAAATCATTAAAATCATTAAAAATCATTAATGAATCATTAAAACATCATAAAAATCATTAAAAATATTTAAAAAATAGGCTTTTTCGACTTACAATATTTCTCGGCAACGTGACAAAGAAAAGCAATTGACTGTACGGTTTTTCCGAGACCCATTTCGTCGGCCAATATCCCGCTAATTCCCTGATCATAAAGATTGGCCAACCAATTCATGCCCTTAAGCTGATAACCCTTAAGATTTCCTTTAAAAATGGCCGGTTGATCGTGCTCAAGATTTTCCGGTGTTTCGCTCAGGCGTAATTCCTGGGCCGCCGAATTCGTGTCAAATTGTCGTGTGCGCGCTCTCTCGTAATCAAAAGCATCGGTCGCATTTTTCTTTGCCTTTTGCTTCATAACTTCGCAGTCATAATCATCGAGTCCGATTAAACGAGGATTCTTTTCCTCGTCCAATTGCGTGAGTATACGTAATTGTTCCTCGGGCGAGGCTTTGCCCAATTTTCTCGACATAAAGTGAGCGTAAAGTTCGGTCTGCGTTATTAAAAAATTGAGCTTTCTCTGTTGACGCTTAGCCTCGATCAATTCAACGTCCATTTTACGCTGTTCCTCCGCCTCTTTCTCTAATCTTCGTCGCGTTTCTCGCTCAACGCGATCGTAACGCTTCCAGTACGATTGCATCTCGCGCGTCAAGCGTTTTGCCCGCCATATCGTTTCTTTCATATTCTTTTGAGACTGTGAAAGCAACAAAAACAAATTATTTTCATAATTACATATTTCAATTGATAATGGGAATTACTAATTTTTTTTTTTTTTGCTACATAATTACTCGCGCAGGACGCTTGATTTTTCGGAAATATTTCTTCATCATCAATGATTATTAAATTATTCACCTGCATAGCTTTCTGTCGCCAATATTTCATGCAATGTTGCGCGACCTTTTTGCAACTGATTAGCATCTCTTTGTGATTGTTAGTTTTTGCTCTCTGCACCTTGCCCAACTCCTTCTTCGACATCATTATCCAAATTTTTCGTCTTCTCATTGCCATCACCTCCGGACTCTTGTTATTGTGTTTCTTTCGTCCACGTGGCCTTGGCTGATGTCTCATCATCGCCGCCAATTCCGCCTCATCCACGTCCTCGTCCTTTGGTCTCATTCTATCCCAATTTCCCTCCGGATAATCGTGTTCCTTGAGGAAAATTAAAAGATTTGTTAAAAATCATTAAAATTTTTTCAAATCATTAAAATTAAAAAAAAACCATTAAAAGTCATGAAGACAGATGTATAAAAATGTACTCGATGATTTTCCATTTGTCTATGACGACCGACTTTTTCCTTTTTGATTTTCATCATCTTCTTTTCCGGTTTTTTCTCCTTCTTCTTCTTGTTGCCGACAATGAGTTTTTGATGCTCGAGAAACCTGTCGTAGCTCGACAACAAGCCAGCTCCGTAATACTGATATTGAATATTCTAAAAGAAAAAAAAAATTATGAAACAAAGGTTTCTTTAAAATCACGTTTAATAGATGTAAGAAAAAAAAAATTACGCTGTTTAGTTTAACGTTTTACCTCGGGTTTTTGATAAAATCGTCCCTGATACTTTTTTCGCAATATATGAAACTTCAGCATATCCTGAAAATCTTCCTCGGTGACGGGATCGTCAGTTTCCGTGTCAGAACCCGACGAACCCGACGAATCGCTCAACAATAAATCCTGAAGCCACCTACGCTCGTCACCCACCCCCGTCATATTGTACAATCTTAGCTTGTTTATTCGTTCCTCTGAAATTAAAATTTATTTGTCGAATTTTTTGCGGATGCCTCATCGATAAACGAAAAAAAAAATCGTGCCGATGATGTGAATTTACAAAATGGAAAATTTTTAAATCGTCATTTTTCAAAAATTTACCTTGCGCACTGAATTTTCAAAATAATTTTCACCCAATGATGTTGGACGCTAACAACAGTATACATTTCACAACTTGTTGTCGTACATTGATTTGTAAAATTGGGTAAAACAAATTTTTTGGCATTTGAACAGTTTTTTTCGATAGCATTTTGGTCCGTTACCAGAGACGGTCATCGTTTGAATGGACAAATTATTGATATAAAAAAAAGTTTTTCCGGATAAATAATTATTACTCGTGAAGAATTAAACATTTAACGTTGTTTTTTTTTCAACTACGAATAATTTCGACTTGTTATCTCTTCTATGACGAATATTAACATTTCGGTACGATCCTATTTGTTGAGTGTAACTATCTCAAACAAATTTTTGTTATTTTTGTTATTGTCTTCGACGCATTCTCAAAATCGTTCTCACCTTCTTTTCTCGTTAGTACATCGTTGAGATAGGCGTCGGAGCCTTCGGACGATTCGGAAGACACAGATTTGTCATCCTCGCTGTAAGAAACCCAACAAATTGTCGATTCTTCGCATGTTCAGTAACAACGAGATATACCGAGACAAATTTCATATCAAATTGATTATAAAATCTTGTTCATTCGCAATCTCTCTATGAACTCACCTGACGTGATCTTGAAAAACGCCGTTGACCTGATTTATGAAAGGTTGAATATTAAGACTGCGCTCCAATCTCTGTAGATGCAGCGGAGCGGCCATTTCAGCTTCCAGCCCCATTGCGCAATTCCGTTCGCTCATTACCGTTTCAACCAAAATTCAAAAATCTACCGTAAAGAATAAAAATATAACGTTACATGATAAACGTGTCGTTAGATTTTTTAATAGTGACGTTTGAGAGTCGGGTCGAACCAAAGATATTATGTCTATTCTGGCGGACCGCGGCAGTTTCTTCAAAAAAATTTCTCTCGTTACTCTGCATCGAGGCGCCGACTCTTGATATTAACTCTTGGCTAAACAACAATCAACGCTACAACATTTTCGCATCGCTCAAGACTCGGCGTCGAACAAACGGATAATGAAATTTTCCCATTCGTGGAAATTGTAATAAATTTTTATTTCTCACAATTCAACTTAATAACAGCGATGAAATTAAAGGACAAAAAAAAAAAGGCAAAGAAATGAAAATGTTTGCTCCGGCAATCCTGGTGAATTGGCAAAATTCTTGTAAATTCATGAGAGAATGCATCCCGAGTGGATTTCTTTGAAGCCATGCATTTGTCGTTTTATCGAAATGGTAATCATCGGACGGTCGGTGAAAAATTAAATTTTCTCATTACATAATTGGAATGACACGGCAAATAAGTGAAAACTTGCGATAAAACAATTGACGAAGTTTTTTTTCTTTTTTTGGCCCAACTAAAATAACGATTAAACGAATAATAATCGTGTCACCTTTTATTGCTTTTGGTTAGAAAAAACGAAACACACACGGGGCGGTTCAAAGGGCGATTGTGAAATTTTTCGAAAACGTGAAAACTCCTGGGACTACGTTAGTAATTATATTCGCATGGTATTATTTTCTTGTTCGCAAAAAAGAAATGACAATTTAAACGTACTCGTTCGTGCGGACGCATCGTTAAAACGCGTCGGGAAACTTCAGGCATTTGGCGTGCCATATAAAATCCAGGACATGGGATATATATAATGGGAATATAGAGGGCATATTTTGTTGTCGACCATTTTTGTTTTTTCAGTGGACACGAGCATTGGATGTGTGTATGTGTGTGTTTGTACGAAGCTCTCGGAGCGCCCTCGTTCTTCTACGAGAACCTTGATTCATGGAAACAGCATTGCGATGGGGAAAACTTGTGGTAAAATTTCTGGATACGATCCAAAGCTCCACCTATAAGCGCGCGAAATTCAAATTTCAAACGCGGAGTTTGTGACTGATAAATTAGAAAATCTTTGGCATTAGAATATTTCATTTATGAAAAAATGTTAACAATCAACGATCAATTACGATTAATGTTTTACTTAACAAAAATTATAGTTGTTATGGTGAATTTATAAAATTTCTGGATATTAAGGGTATTTTGCAAAATGTAATTACAATTTCAAACTGTAACGGCTCGGAGCGCCCTCGTTCTTCTATGAGAACCATGGTTCATGGAAACAGCATTGCGATGGGAAAACTTGGAGTAAAATTTCTGGACGCGATCCAAAGCTCGATCTATAAGCGCGCGAAATTCAAATTTCGCACGCGGAGTTTGTGACTGATAAATTAGAAAATCTTTGGCATTAGAATATTTCATTTATGAAAAAATGTTAACAATCAACGATCAATTACGATTAATGTTTTATTTAACAAAAATTATAGTTGTTATGGTGAATTTATAAAATTTCTGGATATTAAGGGTATTTTGAAAAATGTAATTATAATTTCAAACTGTAACGACTCGGAGCGCCCTCGTTCTTCTATGAGAACCGTGATTCATGGAAACAGCATTGCGATGGGAAAACTTGCGGTAAAATTTCTGGACGCGATCCAAAGCTCCATCAATAAGCGCGCGAAATTCAAATTTCGCACGCGGAGTTTGTGACTGATAAACTAGAAAATCTTTGACATTAGAATATCTTATTTATAAAATAATCTTAACAATTAACGATCAATTACGATTAATGTTTTATTTAACAAAAATTATAGTTGTTATGGTGAATATATAAAATTTCTGGATATTAAGGGTATCTTGCAAAATGTAATTACAATTTCAAACTGTATCGGCTCGGAGCGCCCTCGTTCTTCTATGAGAACCATGGTTCATGGAAACAGCATTGCGATGGGAAAACTTGGGGTAAAATTTCTGGACGCGATCCAAAGCTCCATCTATAAGCGCGCGAAATTCAAATTTCAAACGCGGAGTTTGTGGCTGATAAATTAGAAAATCTTTGGCATTAGAATATTTCATTTATGAAAAAATGTTAAGAATCAACGATCAATGTTTTATTTAACAAAAATTATAGTTGTTATGGTGAATTTTAAAAATTTCTGGATATTAAGGGTATTTTGCAAAAAGTAATTACAATTTCAAACTGTAACTACGTATGACGCTTTCTTTGAAATTCGACTAAACAATTTTGTTACGGAAAATGTGAAGCGATCCATTAAACGTTATCTTCACTCTGCGCTACAGGACAATCTCCATCTGAGCCCGTGAGATTCACGATTATTGAGGATCCGTCATTTACGATAGTACGAGCGATGAACATCGATTCAATCATATCATATCATAAAGTGATAAACAAAATTAACGTTAATTCAAACAGCTCTCGACATTCGCGCCATAATAGTAGCGATCGCTGCGTCTCCTAAAGCAGCGTTTCCACGAGCCTTGTCGCTCTAATGCGATTAAGCCGTAAGTTTTCACAGACAGCAGCGCCACGATCGCCTCTTTGCCCGGCGCGCATTTTTTTCTCTAATTCAATTAGAAAACCCAAATTCCCTTATGACAAAAAGCTTGTCAGTCTGTTAGTTCACAATTTCTCTCAAATTAATATTATTCACATACGATGGATAATTCAAACGCAAAACATTGAATTTAAAACTTTTATTTAACGCAGTCGCAAAAGTACGTGAAGGTGACTAGCGCCACGCCGCGTCTTCTCTTCCAACGCCGGAATGCTCACAACCGTCTGGTCTCGAGATTACGCGACACCGCGCGTGTTGGCGCTCCCTGCTTGAACCCGTGTGAGCCCCGTTTTGTGTGTATCCCCTCCCCTCGTCGTCACGCTCCGCTTACAGTAGGGACGAAGCCGCGATATCCCTCGTCGTTTTTCGGACGCCATTACACTCACAACGCTCGCACGAGGATCTCTCTTTGCGACGCGAAACCGCGTTAATATTGGGGTTTGAGGGTTTTTTTTCTTCTCCGTTCGTTCTCTCGTCGGGGGGAGAAGACATTATCGTAATTAATCGACAAAGTGTTCAAACGAGTGCGAGAAACAAGAATACAACGTACGAGAAAAACTTTTTTTCAGGTAAGTTCTTTTTTCTTCCTTTTTTTCCTCCTTGCGTTTCATTTTCCACGCTGAAAAATAAACGCGATAAATTCCGCCGTTCCATATGCATCTTTCTTTTTTATTTTTCTTTCATTTTTAACGCATCATTCGGCAAATTTTCGCAGATTACAGGGCACATTTTTCGATCGGTTTTCTTTCCAATGTCGGCCCGCGTTAAAATTGCCCGTAAAATTAGTGACCACGTCACGGATCGACGCGTCAGTTTTTTTTCTTGTTTTCCGTCTCTCTTGAATAATTAGGTCTCGTGAATTTTTAATGATACATTGCGTTTAACGGGGAGGTTGTTTTTTTCTTTCAATCTTTTCGAACTTTTGCGATCTTTCCGTGATAGTTTTCCTGGCGAAAAATGAAAACTACAGCGGCCATTATGGTCGCCGAAGAACGGACGCTTAGAAGAAAAAAAAGTATTACATACGTATGTGATGGCGCATTATCGTTGGTCGCGTCATTAAATAACCGGACGTTTCGTAATCGATTTTTTTTTCTTTCGTTCTTTTTTTACGTCGCTTCATTTCCGGATTAGCGAATCGATTTCTATCACGAATAATAATAAGGAGCCTGTTAATCCGGCAAAATTGTGTAATTTACTGGAAGCCCTCGCGCGCGTCATCGGGACGCCATTTTTCTTCGGCACAATTTTTGCACGAAATTTTCACGCGAAAAAAAAGTCTTTTTTTTTCTCCTTCGTTTCGTGCTTTTTGTTTTCACCCCGCCGAGTACTTTTTCGTGCATTATCTTAAACTTTCCGTTAAATATCAATCTATTCAAAATATTGGATCTCTTTAGATTGCGGGCGTTCAAACTTTGTTTTACTTTGTTTTATTACAAAATGGCTTGTACATATTTTCGATGCAAAGATGCGGAAATAATTAGTTTATGATCTTTCCACTTAATGCATGGTTTGGGGGGGCTTAATTTCCATTTAGAAATTCTAAAAGAAAATTGGCGAAATAAAGTTTCTTGGGAGTCGGCGGAAGCCTCCGAAGAAAATTAAGATTAATCATAATTTTTTTCTTCTTTTCCATTTAAATATTATTGGCGAAATGTTTCATGGGATAATTTTGTTTTGGTTTTGTCGTTAAGCCGGCGGAGTTGCTATCGCACGACTCAACGCCTAATAGGAAAGAATGTAGATTGTTTTTAAAAAATTTCCGCTCGATGAAGTTTTTCATGGAAATCGGACGATATGCTTTCGCGTCGATACGTTTTGGTAACAGGGGACATAATTGCGTGCGCTCTATAAAAAATGTTACGCCGAGCTTTCGTTCAACTCGCAAGCAGAAATCAAATTGAAATGCTTCCGTGATCAAAGATATTCATCGACTTTTTTTGAAGTAAACCAAAATTGAAAGTAACGCGTACAATTTTCCATTTACTGTTCTGAATATATTTTTTTACTTCGGGGTTTTCGTTGAAATTTTTCTTTGTCAAACGAAAGAAAATTGAGCACATTTTTTCCTAGCTTTTTTTGTTCGTAGGTCGCTATTAACTGTCGGAGCAAAATTTCAGCGCATAGGCGTGTCGTCTTTAAAATAGACGATTCAAAGAAAAAAACACAATTTTCACGAACAAAAATTTGTCCATATTTAGATTAGTTTTTTCAAAAAGTGGCATTCTTTCGTTGTCAACCACGTGTTAGCAATCTCAACGTAGCAATGAGAAAACACTAGTCGAGCGATTCCCTAAATTTAAGGAATTTTCGGTTTTTTTTTTTTTTTTAATGATTAGTCGATAGTAATTAGTCATAAAATGTACAGTGGCATGTTTTCTGAGTCGACCCACTACGATTACAATTTGTAAAAAAAAAAAAAATCAAAGAACCAAACTGCGATCGACACTTGTGTACTAAAAGAAATTTCCTCAATTCACAAATAATTCGTTCTCAATGGTTTTCCACACCAAGAACACGCGCTATAGTGCACGCAACACGTCTCATTATCATAAATCTACAAAGAAAAACGATTTGTCTTTAGTTGAACATTTTTAATATCTCTAATCTATCGGAAAAATGGAGGATTTTACAAAACTGCGAAACAATTTGTTCGTAGATCCTTGATTGTTAATTTTCGAAAACTTTAACACAATAACGAATCAAAATTCATGTTTGCAAACAAACATAATTGCGTAAGAATCGAAAGATTTCTTCTTTCGATTTTGATCCTTTTGAGAGAAAAAAAAAACCATGAAACGTTTCCGAGCAAATTTTCGACTATTGTATAAATGAAAGAAAATAATTGAAAACGAAAAAAACCCAGTCTTACGTCGTACCATGTTAAAATTTTTGGAGGATGGAGGATTTTTTGAGAAACGGAGGATTTTACAAAACTGCAAAACAATTTGTTCATAGATCCTTGACCGTTAATTTTCGAAAACTTTAACACAATAAAGAAACAAAGTTCATGTTTGCAAAAAACATAACTGCGTAAGAATCGAAAGATTTCTTCTTTCGATTTTGATTCTTTTGAGAAAAAAAAACCATGAAACGTTTCCGAGCAAATTTTCGACTCTTGTATAAATGAAAGAAAATAATTGAAAACGAAAAAAAAACCCAGTCTTACGTCGTACCATGTTACAAATTTTTTTTTTTTTCTTCGTTTTTTCAAAAAAATAAAATAGAAGAAAAAATGTGAAAAAAAAAGGATAAAAAGCTTTGGTCCTGTTGTTGTAAGGTGTTTTTTATATTTTCCTTTAAGAATGAGCACCCGAGTATTCGTTGGTGGATTAACATACCGGGTGCGAGAGCGCGACCTTGAGAAGTTCTTCCGGAAATATGGTAGAATCAAGGAGGTCGCTATGAAGAATGGATTTGCCTTTGTGGTAAGTCTAATCTGGATAAATTGTTTTTTTTACAGTATGGTAGGGACAAGGGTCTATGTCGGTGGGCTTCCATACGGCGCCAGGGAAAGAGACCTTGAGAGATTTTTCAGAAACTACGGTCGTTTTCGTGATGTCCTCATCAAGAATGGCTATGGCTTTGTTGTAAGTATTTCGAATGGTCGATTCAAAAGAAGAAAAAAAAAACAATAAATCAACTAATATATATTTGCACTTTGTTCGGTCCTCGAATAAACGAGTTTGGGCATTGATCTCTTGATCTTAAAAAAAAGAAAGAAAAAAAAAAAAAGGCTGGATTTTGAACGAGATAACCGAATATTCTGCAAATATTTGTATTTCGTAGTTCTTGAACAAAGAAAAACAAAAAAACAATACAACAAGCCACCGTAGCGCGCTACGGAATGATAAGTATCGTTGGACCAAAATATTTCTTTCCGCTTGCCCCGTTGCACCGAGAAAATGAGGAAAAACCGCATGACCCCAAAAAAACAACCCTTGTGCGAATGTGAAAAAAAAATGGAATGATAATTTTATTATAACTTTTATTTTTATTTTTACTACTGAAAATGTAAGACTTCCGGTTTTGTGGATTTCGAAAAAAAAAAATTCTCATGCGTCGTTTTTTTTTGGGTTTTTTTTTTGACCCGCTTTCACAGGAGTTCGACGACTACAGGGACGCCGACGACGCTGTGTACGAGCTCAATGGGAAAGAACTTTTGGGCGAACGGTAAGATTTTGAGAAGTTTTCGTTGTTTTTTTTTTTTTTTCTCTGAGGATATTCGGATATTTTTATTTTATTTTTTACTTATTCCGAGGAAGCTTTGGTGCTTTACAGTCCGGACGAATGAGTATCGATGATTTTGGAAAAATGCATTTTTTTTTTTAGTCAAGTACAAAAAGAAGACAAAACAAATTTTATGACGATTTTGTGGTTTGGTGAATATATCTAAATTGCTTTCGAATTTTTCGGTACTCGTTCGACTCGACTGTACTGTCCACACGGTTTATCAGACAAGGGCAAAATCAAATTTGAAAAATTTGTTTTTTATTTATTTTACTTATCCAAGAAATCGGAAATGAGCAATATTTTTCTTTTCTAACTTTTGTTTTTCCTAAAAATGAATCTTTGAACAATTTTGATTTTCAATATTTCCATTACAGCTAGAAGTGATACAAAAAAAAAACACATGTTGAATTTCAATTTTTCAATTGCAACTTTAATTTTTTTCCATTCAATAACGAAAAATTTTTCAAAACAATTCGACACACAGATTTTGCCCGTTTCTGAATGAAATTTCATCACGGTGACAGGAGGCGCATAAATAAGAATTGGCATGTAATAAAGAAGAAGAGAAAAAAAACATTTCGTTACAAAACACTTGAGAAATTTATGAATTTCAGCAATCGACTGCGTCTTTAAGCTGCGAAATAATTTTTTCGTTTTTTTCCTAGCTTTAATCTAGTACAAGAAGAAGAAAAAAAAAAACATTCAGCCAAGTTGCTAAAACAAAAAATAAATCGTAAAGATGTTGAAAAAAAAAGTCGGAAAAGTGTTGGATCTCATTTTTTTTATTGCCTCACTACGAAAATTTCAGAACTACAAAGATTTTTCATCAAAGAAAAAAGAGCCAAAAAAAAATCAAAAATTGCGAAACGGCATGCATACGTTAGCGCTGTTGCTTAAAAAAAAAAAAAAAAAAACAAATGCTTAACACTACTTATTGTATGTTTCTTACTTACCCGAGAGCTACTCTCCATCGGCGCCTCCGTTCTCCCAAAAAAAAAAAGAAAAAGAAAAAGCCAAAAAAATTACCAAAGAAAAGAAATCACGATGAAAAAAAAAAAAAAGAAAAGAAATTGAAGAAAACACACATTGCTATTTTATATACGGATATACTTAACATATGAGAATCCAATATACTTTACCGCCATTTTGAACGACCACCAATCAACTCCCCCGAGTTTCGTAGATCGCGAAAAAAAAAAACCGCATCAACGTGGGAAAGTAAAAAAGAAGAAAAAAAAAACAAAGTCAAAATCAAAATTTTGTTCTCTCGTAACGAGTTCGCTCTCACGTGCGTGTTTTTTTTAAATATTATTTATCATTATTATTGTTCTTCACTCAATTCTTTGTTCGTTAAATCGACGAGTTCGAAATTACAGACTAGCGAGACAGGGTTATAGTTTTGAGGGAATAAACAATAACAAACATTCTTTCAAATCAAACAAACAAAAAACATTGCGACAATTTTTGTAAAAAAAAAAAAAAAAAAATGTTAAAAACGGAGACGCGAGAGCGAAATCGGCCGACGGGCTTCTCGGATGAGCGATTGATTTTGTTGATGTTTGTTCTTTTTTTTTTTTTTTTTTTTACATTTTTTTTTCTTTTCACTGGAAATTTTTGAGAGTATGAAAAAGATAATTTGAAAAGTGACTGAGAAACGAAAACCAAAAGAAAAAAAAAGAAAAGAAAAACTGAGCGAAACGATGGGGAGAGCAGGCTAATAGAGTAAGATTTAGGTCGAGGACTTAGGCGGGGTTTTGTTGGGTGTGTTTCAGAGTGGCGGTGGAGATAGCACGTGGTGTTTCAGGGAGGCGAGGCGACCGTGGCTACGGACGCTCACGCTCCTGGAGAGACAAGTAAGCATATCCCCCCAATTGTGTCTTGTTACAGAATTACTGTAGAGAGGGCCCGGGGTACACCTAGGGGTAGTGACCAGTGGCGCTATGGTGACTCCCGTGGTGGTTGTGGTGGTGACTCGAGGCGATCTGCGTAAGACACGCTATTCCTTTTTTTTGTTTTTTTTTCGTTTTTTTTTTTTTTTTAAATTATTTAATTCATCTAAATATATATATTTTTTTTCATCCAAATTTTATCGACATCCCGAAAGAGTATTCTTGAAAACGGCGATGTACGAAAGAATAATTGAGTCATTTTTTTTTCCTAGCACTAAAAGAATAGAATTTTATTGTTTTTTTTTGACGATTTCTGAGCGATGTACTTTGATGACTTAGTCCTTATGTAGAAATCATGAGTATGAGCATTTTTAGAATTCACATGATGGTTTGATGAATTTCTAGAAACAAAATGATTTTTTTTTTTTTAACAAACGTAACGATTTTTTTCGTTTTTTACAAAAGAATTGACGATTTAATGATTTACTACCGACAAAATGATGATTTAATGATTTTTCACAAACGAAAATGACGATTAATGATTTTCTACAAACCTAACGACAATTTAATGATTTTGTACAAACGAAATGACACTTTCATGATTTTCTACAAACAAAATGACAATTTAATCACTTGCTACAAACAAAATGACAATTTAATGATTTACTACCGACAAAATGATGATTCAATGATTTTTCACAAACGAAAATGACGATTTATGATTTTCTACAAACGTAATGACAATTCAATGATTTTGTACAAACGAAATGACACTTTCATGATTTTATACAAACAAAATGACAATTTAATCATCTGCTACAAACAAAATGACAATTTAATCATCTGCTACAAACAAAATGACAATTTAATGATTTACTACCGACAAAATGATGATTCAATGATTTTTCACAAACGAAAATGACGATTAATGATTTTCTACAAACGTAATGACAATTCAATGATTTTGTACAAACGAAATGACACTTTCATGATTTTATACAAACAAAATGTAAAATTAAATCACTTGCTACAAACAAAACGACGATTTCATGATTTTCGGCAAACAAAATGGCAATTTAATGATATCTGAAAAGCGAAAATGACGATTAATGATTTTCTACAAATGTAATGACAGTTTAATGATTTTATACAAACGAAATGACAATTTAATGACTCGCTACAAACAAAATGTCGATCTCATGATTTTCTGCAAACATAACGACATTTCAATGACTTTACAAACAAAATGACAATTTAATGATTTTATAAGATATTTTTTAGCCCAAAGAATTCGTACAACACCGATACCAAGATCGATCATTCTCATAAACCAAATATCTAACCTCTCACTATCGACAACCAAAATCAGCATAAAATCGTGATAACGTAAAAAAAAATACATATCGAAAGCTTTAAACAAATTTCTCATCACGATAAGGCTGTGTCAAGCATTTTTGACGAACAACATTGACTCAAGTGGATGTTAGAAAAGAAAGACTTACAAAAAAATGTAGCCTTACAAAAAATGTTCGTTTTGGAAAAAATATTAAATTTTACATTTTTCTCATGTTTTTGTTTTTTCGTTCAAATATTTATTTTCGCAAAATTTCACAATCGAGAACGCACTAGCCCCATAGAAAAGTCATCCCTAGCTAAATAATATATATATAATATAAATTTTTTTTTAAATCATAAAAAAAAAAAGAATTATCTCGCTCGTTGCCAGTGGGCGACGTGGCGATATTACTTTTTCCGCGACTAATTCACGCCGTCTGTGTGTGTTTGCATTGGATTGTTTACAGCCGGGACGATATGAGACACGACAGGTACGCTCATCATTGTTGCAGATTTTTCATTTTTTGAAATAGCATTGAAAATTTTTAATTTTTTTCTTTAATTCGTTTAAATTTACACTCACCGTATAGATTTGTTTTGATTGCAAAAGGGTCGATCGAGATGTGTGCCTGAGCAATGAGTGCAAATCTGTAGTTATTTGGGCGCAATTTTATTTATTTTTTTTTTTGTTGATTTTTTCATGTTTTTTTTTTCCCCCAAGTGTGCATTCTTTTTAATCTTTATTTTTAAACGAACATCGAATCCGCTATTTCTGTTCACATGATATCAATTTTTACAGAGATAGTGTGAACAGAAACACGAGGACTGCATCTAGCTACAAGCAATCATTGCCCAGGTACTTACCACCAAAAATGTTTATTCACTTTTACAGGTTATTCTTTTCTTCTCTAAAAAAATGTTCATTCTGTAAAAAAAAATTTAATTAAATTTTTCTAAGACTAAAAAAAAAAAAAAAATCCTCACTTCCTTTACTCTTTTCATAAAAATTGCTTGTTTTAGAAGGAAAAAAAAACACATCAGGTTCAAGACAAGCCTGTTTTTTTTTTGTTGTCTTCTATTAAAGAAAATCTATCTTTCAAAATTCAAAAAATAAAAATTGGAAACTCTCGTCTAACGAATATTTCAAATATTGTTCTCTCAGATACGGACCACCGACTCGGACCGAATATCGTCTCACAGTGGAAAATCTTTCATCCCGCGTCAGCTGGCAGGTACGAGAATTTCGAAATTTTTTCTTATTTAGAAAAAAAAAAAAAAAAAACCAAAAGAACCAAAAGCAAATTATTCTCTTCTGTTTTTTTTCCTCCTCTTTTCTTTTTCTCGCGTCGCAATTTATTATCCGCGCTTTATTCCGCGATGATTTTGTGGTATTTATCACTCGTTGCGCACAATTCTTGGCTGCTCTCGGGGCACGAAAGTTTGCGCGCCACGAACGGTGAAAGAACGAGAGAAAAAAGAAATTGCAAAAAAAAAACGAGAATTGGTTTTCCAAAATTGGCATTTTTTTTTGGCTCTTGTTTGTTTCTCTATTCTGATTCACACAATCGGTTTTTCGAATTCTTCGCGCGTTCCTGTCGTTTAGTTTTTTTTTATTTTCTCGCGAAAGAAAATGTGCCTGCGCCAACTTTTATTTATTTGTTTCTATTTTTTTTTTCGGATATCGCGTGATGTACATTTTGATCAAGTAAGCCTTTGGGTTGTTAGAACGAGAAGAAAAGTAAAGACCGAGCGTTTCGTGTTTTTAAATAATAATAAAAAAAAATGACGAAAAATCGATGAAGAAAATTGGTGCTCTCTTCTCGTCGTCGGATTTGTGGAAGGGATGGAAAATGGAGAAAAAAAAAACAATTGGACGAGACGTTCCTCGAGAGCCACTGTAAAAAGGACCTCGTCGGCCAATGGGGACTCTGTGGAGAGGGTTTTTTTTTTTTCGCATCGCGACGAAAAAATCGCATCTGGGCAAAGAGTAATAAGAGGAAAAAAAAAATCTAAACGTTTTGGATACCTTGGAACGCAAAAGGGACTGATCTCGAAATTCGTCGCACGGGGAAACGCTAAAGAGAGAAAGAAAGAGAGACAGAACTCGTAGGAACTCGGATAAAATGCGTTGGCGAGCGAGAAGAGCGCGGGGTGTCGGACAATCCGCATGGGCGAAACGAGGAACAAAAACCAGTTGACGCCAGGAAGCTTCTTCGTCACCACAAACGAAACAAAATCGAAAGGAATATCCCTTCGTAGGATCGACAGAGAGAAAAAAAACACGAAACTATAAAAAAAAATCCGGAGATAGGGAAAAATCACGAAAAAAAAAGCCGAGTCTTACTTGATCAATTTACATTGAGCGCGTCTCTTGTTGCATTATTTTTCGGATAATTGGGTCGTAAATTTACTATTATATTTTTTCGTTTCTTCATTTTTTTTTCGTTTTTTTTACCGTACCTTGATGACGTTTTTACGGAGAATTGGTCGAGCGAAAAACGAATCAGCAAGAAAAAATAACAAATTGAAATTGAACTTAAAAATATCGGAACGAATTTGAAAATTGAATATTCGTGCGAGAAATAATTTAAGGTAGTAGTCTGGTAACTTAAGCCGATTTTCATGTCTTTTTTGAAAAATGAATCGTTTTGGATATTTAGGATGTTTTTATTTACATATTAAAGATACAAAAAAAAAATTTTTGATAAAATTCAATAGTTTATTATTATTATTATTATTGATCGAAGTTGGCACCTCGAAAAAAAAGCGCGTGGGTGGCCCCGGTGATTTTGGCTCTTGATGTTATCTGAAATCAAAAATTCTTGATAATTCTTAATCTATAGACATGTCATTTTGGTCGGAACTACTGAAGTTAAATTTCATGGATAAATAACAAAATGGCGGACTTTGGAAAAAAAAAAACTTTTTCCCAAAGTCCCTTTTTCCCAAATTTTGGCTCTTGGTGTTATCTGAAAACAAAAATTCTTGATAATTCTTAATCTATAGACATGTCATTCTGGTCGGAACTACTGAAAAGTTAAATTTCATGGATAAATAACAAAATGGCGGACTTTGGAAAAAAAACTTTTTCCCAAAGTCCCTTTTTCCAAAATTTTGACTCTTGATGTTATCTGAAAACAAAAATTCTTGATAATTCTTAATCTATAGACATGTCATTCTGGTCGGAACTACTGAAGTTAAATTTCATGGATAAATAACAAAATGGCGGACTTTGGAGAAAACAAAATTCCCAAAGTTCGCCATTTTGTTATTTATCCATGAAATTTAACTTCAGTAGTTCCGACCAGAATGACATGTCTGTAGATTAACAATTATCAAGAATTTTTTATTTCAGATAACATCAAGAGCCAAAATCACCGGGGCCACCCACGCGCTTTTTTTTTCGAGGTGCCAACTTCGATCAATAATAATAATAAACTATTAAATTTGTTCAAAAATTTTTTTTCGTATCTTTAATATGTAAATAAAAACATCCTAAATATTCAAAACGATTTATTTTTATTTTCCTACAAAAAAACGCCCTCCACAAAAAGACAATGAAAATCGGCTTAAGTTACCAGACTACTACCTTAAATAGCAAAAAGAAAAAAAAAGAATTTTTTTTTTGTCAATTTTCGCTGATTCGTCAATTCTCGGACGATGATTTTTTTTGTTTTATTTTAATTTTTTTCATCCGATTGTCCGAATTTATACTTTGACCCTAAATCAAAGTCGCAACTGTTTTTTTTTTTTTTTTTTCTTCTTTCATTATCATTGTAAATCATCATCCATTATTATCCATTATTATTGATTTACGTTCGGTCAGCAGTTGAGCAAAAAACACAAACGAAAGAAATTAAAAAGAAAAAAAACAAACTTGATGTTCTTTCCGAAGAGCCATGTCCTCTTCGCCGGGAGGAGAGTGGTCGATGATCGATAGGGCCCAAATAATCGTCCAATCTTCCGAATACTGTGAAACCGCCAACCCCGCGATGATAAGTGCGAGATGGCGGGGCGGTGCCGTTTTCTCTCTCGGAGACGATGTGGGGGACCGGTTGGCGGTGTTTGTGGGGGTGTGGCGAATCCTCACTTGCTCTCTCTCTCAATGGTTCCTTATGACGGTGCGGACTCTCAGCGCTCTCCCTCCCCCACGAGTTGTCACTGTTTTGGGGGAAGAACGCGGCCACGGTGCTCGGGGCGCTCAGTCACACGCCACGACGGCACACACTCACGCACAATCAAACAAACGAGAAAGATTTTGTTTTTTTTTTTTTGCTTGTGATTGGAGTTTTTAGGGGGCGCTGGCAATGTCATTCATCCCCTGCTCCCCCCCATCTGCGCCACGGCACCCTCAAAAAATGGGCCCAATATTGCCCGCTGGACTCTGTCGGTGTTCCTCACCGTTCATCGACGATGATCGGATGGTTTTTTTTTTTTTTTTGTGGCGCGTACAACGGGGGAGAAAAAGGATATGGAACAAAAAAGGGCCAAAAACAGGAGCGCAACGAGAGTGATCGGCACGGATGGGATAGCGCAAGAAATTTCAGGCTAGCGAGATAATTCCGACCGGGATTCAACGATAACGCCTCGAACGTCGTGGAACACCCTCCGGACACCCAGGACAAAAGAGAGAGAAAAGACACACGTTTGTGCTTTTTTTTTTTTTCCTTTTGTTTTACGGCCGATCCTCGAGGTTAGATCGCTCAAGGAGAGAGGATTGATTTGCCGACGTGATGACAGGTTCACGATGACCATTGACGAAACTACGAATTTTCACGTCGTCCATACTTTTTTTTTCTCTCTAACGGTTTTTGGGGGAGGTTTTTTTTTTTTTCGTCTTTGGAGCTTTGGTGACGATCGGAGAATGCAATTTTTTCGTTGTTGCGTGAGCAAAGTTACGTGATGAATTTGGATTTTTTTTTTTTTTTTTTTTTCAAGTTTCGGCTTTTAAGTGAAAAATAACGGTTTTTCGTTGATTAAGAATTTTTTTTTAGTTGAGTAGAAATGAAAAATAATTAACCGAAGAATCTTTGCGATCACGTCGTGAAAATTGCTTTTTTAACCCTTTGAAACTGCGTTGCGCCGCTTTGGCGACATTGATGTGTGACGCCGGCGGCTCACGGAGTGAAAAGGGTTAATTTATGCCAGCAATTTGAAATTTTAACAAAGAATAAACAACTTGAGGATTCTCAAAATTCCGGGAGAGAATTATTGTTCCTTTTTTTCTCCTTAAAAATTGAACGAACAAAAATATCCTGGATTTATTATTTGCTCAACAAGAAAATAGCGAATTTTTTTTTAAATTATTGTTGAACGTAGGAATTATGATCTCAATAATTTTTGTTCACTTTCGAAAATTTCTCGACCTCACGTCACAGTGTTGAACTTCGATAAAATTTTTTTCTTCGATCGTTATCGACAAATTGTCATCCATATTGCAAGAAAAAAAAAAAAAAAAAAAAAAAAAAATATCATTCTTCGAAATTGTTAATTTCATTCATCGAACGACTTCGTCACCGGTATCCGAGGAGCCTTCCATCCACGGGGCTATTGCTCCGTAAAATACAAACAAAAAAATGCGATCGGGCATCGAATCAATGAAGGTCAATGAGCGCACAAGGGGATATCTCGGATTAACGAAATCACCACCACACGCGTTTTTCTACCCCCGACAACACGTATGTCGGGAAAGAAAGATAATTATAAATAGATTGGGCGATAGAAAGAGAGAAAGAGAGCGAGAGGGAGTGAGAGAAAAAAAAAACCATATCGTGGCCCCCGACCAATCGACGTCTTGTGTTCTCTTGGCCTTTCTCTCTGTCCGTAAGCAAGGTGGTGCCTGGGCTCCCCCACCCAAGGTAAATGCGTCACCTTAAACGAGTGTTCTTTTTTTTTTCTTTTCTTCTAGAATACTATATTTATTAATATACACGTAAAAAATGTCTCACGTTTATACAGCTACCCCCTTTTCGAACGAGCACTGGCCGAGGGGCATTTGCATTTTTTTTATTCACCGATCGATACGGAAATTTTTCGGAGGATTGTAAATTGGTGGAGCCGCGACGTTTTAAAAATTCAACGGGTTTTCACCGAGGCAGGGTTTTAGCGCTACTGATGCTCAAATTTAATGATTTTTTCTTCTTCTGCAAACATTCCCCTGGGGGATTTTTTTTTTCCTGGGGAAAAAATCCTCTGGCGATTTTAAGGTAGCAGTCTGGTAACTTGAGCCGATTTTCATGTCTTTTTTGGAGGGCGTTTTTTTGTAGGAAAATAAAAATGAATCGTTTTGGATATTTAAGATGTTCTTATTTACATATTAAAGATACAAAAAAAAGAAATGTTTAATTTAATAGATTATTATTATTATTATTGATCGAAGTTGGCACCTCGAAAAAAAAGCGCGTGGGTGGCCCCGGTGATTTTGGCTCTTGATGTTATCTGAAATCAAAAATTCTTGATAATTCTTAATCTATAGACATGTCATTCTGGTCGGAACTACTGAAGTTAAATTTCATGGATAAATAACGAAATGGCGGACTTTGGAGAAAAAAAAACTTTTTTTTCTAAAGTCCGTCATTTTGTTATTTATCCATGAAATTTATCTGCAAAATCTTTTTATCTGTAAAATAATAATGAATCGTTTTGGATATTGAAGATGTTTTTATTTACATATTAAAGAGACAAAAAAAAAAATTTTAATTTAATAGTTTATTGTTATTATTATTATTGATCGAAGTTGACACCTCGAGAAAAAGCGCGTGGGTGGCCCCGGTGATTTTGGCTCTTGATGTTATCTGAAATCAAAAATTCTTGATAATTCTTAATCTATAGACATGTCATTCTGGTCGGAACTACTGAAGTTAAATTTCATGGATAAATAACAAAATGGCGGACTTTGGAAAAAAAAGTCCTTTTGTTTTGCCCGCCATTTTGTTATTTATCCGTGAAATTTAACTTCAGTAGTTCCGACCAGAGTGACATGTCTATAGATTAAGAATTATCAAGAATTTTTGATTTCAGATAACATCAAGAGCCAAAATCACCGGGGCCACCCACGCGCTTTTTTAATCGAGGTGCCAACTTCGATCAATAATAATAATAATAATAAACTATAAAAAAATTTTTTTGTATCTTTAATATGTAAATAAAAACATCCTAAATATCCAAAACGATTCATTTTTATTTTCCTACAAAAAAACGCCCTCCAAAAAAGACATGAAAATCGGCTTAAGTTACCAGACTACTACCTCAATGAATTTGATCGAACAAAACCATTGTTAAAATGAAAAAAATTTCGTCTCTAACCGAGGAAAAATTCATTACTTTTTTCCTTCGTGGGTTTTTTTCCCCACGTATCGTTCAATTTTTTAACCCCTTCATTGACAGCGACGCCAATGTGCGTTCGGTGCAAAAGGAAAATCGCGCTTTAGAGTAATTTTTTGAAGTCGCTGTACAGCGGATTTTTTTTTTGTTTTTTTTTTCATTGAAAAAATTGAATTTTACGTTACGATGCAGCGATAAATCATAGGAATTGAAAATTGGTAGCCATAAAGCGCCCTGATTGTCTCGAGAGGTAACCGAAAAATGTCAAGAATTAAAAGAGCCGATTTCGTTGCCACAAAATTTACGACGAATCACATGTTTGGGGTCGAAAAAAAAGAGATTTTATTCACAACAGAGTCTTGTAAACTCCCGATTTTTTTTTTCAATGCTTTTCCGTAAGTTCTTTGGCGCGATTGGGAATAAAAAAAAATTGTCAACTCCTATTGTGAAATAGTCGAAATTTTCGTGCAATTTTCCGCGTTCTCATATTTTTCTTCGATTTTTTTTTTTTTTTTTGCGAACGTTCGTTTAATTTTCAAACCCGAGATTTTCGCTTCTAAGTATTTCGATCGTTCGAATATTCGACCACCCGCGAGCCCCCTTATAAGCTCTTAGAATTTTTGACATATTTTCGTTACCCGAAAATCCCCTTAAAAATCGCTTCCAATGGCCATTAGTCTCAAAAATGGTGAAAAAAAATTAGTAAATTCAAAACAACTGTTTTTCTTTTTTAATTAATTTTTTTTCATAATTTCGTAAATTGTGCTCGAAATTAGCTATTTTATCAATGTTAAGGATGCATCGGCGTATACAGATTCTCAATTCTCGGAAACGTTGGGATTCAACGAAATATCGTGAAAAATTTAGGAATTTTTTTAACGTTCCGAAAATTAGGAACTTGAAAACAAATTTTTGTTCAATTGTCAAAGAAATTAAGTCAAAGAAGTTTCATTGTTTTATGAAAATTCAAATTAATTTCTTAAAACAATATTCATTAATGTCGATTTATTGAATTTTCTCTATTTCATCTCGCGGAAGTATCAAACCAAATTTTCCCAATTTAACCGTATACGCCAATTATAATCCTCGAAAAACTGCAAAAATTCTGAGAAATAAAAACAATTCGTTTCATTTTCTTCATTTTTATTATTCAAACATCCATCAATTTGCAATAAGGACGTTGACGAAAATCGTACGAGACACAACTTTTCTTTATGCAAAACAGTTTCGTGCTTGGCGTACAAAAAAAAAATGAATACATAACGAAACGATTTTTCACTATTTCACGATGAAACAATACAGGTGACTTGAAAAACAAACGAAAAGAACGTCAAAAAAAAGAAGAAAAGAGAAAAAAAACGAGGATTTTCCGAACGGTGTGCACGGAAGCGCGAGGAATTTCGAGACGGAAGAGAAATCCAATGAAAATAACCTGAAAAATAGGTCCATTCCGGAATAGAAATCTTGTTTCCACGAACACGAGCCCCGAACGATAGAACAAAAAAGAGAAAAAACATCAAGAGGGAATAAACTGAAAGAAATTCGGAAAAAATCAACCACCAAAAAGGAGAAAAAAAAAACGTTGAAATACCGATGGATGGAAAATTGCCCTTAGCGGATGCGAGAGACTGTCGATCTAAAACCACTTGGGAATTCTTGGTTCGTTCTTTTTTTTTTTCCTCTTCCCCGGCCCTCTCGGAGCTCAGAATTTTGCGGAACAAAAGCGGCTACAAGTTCCCCGAAAACAAACAAAAAAATGGAAATGGAAGATTGGACCTTGGCGTGCGCTCCTTGATGGAACAAGAATACGTGAAAAGAGGAACGAAAAAAAAAAAAATTCGGACTAATTCGACGATCGATCGCGGCGCCTTCCGTTTGCGACCACCTAGCTCTCCTTCATCTTGGATCCAAAAAAAAAATCAACTGGCAACGAGATTTTTTTTTTTTTTTATGTCAAATTGACAATTGTCATTTTTTCTGTTGAATTTTTTTTTTCCCGCCTTTCTCTCGACTACTTCACGTTTCTCGTTTCAGCTCTCAATTTTCCGGCGTTCCGTCGATCCAGCATTTTACGATCTTTAACTGTTAAAAAAAAAATGTTAACCACCCTGCCGATTGTAAAATACGGAATTTGCGAGTCAAAAAAAATTCTACCTTGCAATTTGTAAACGATAAATTGTAAACGAGGAATTTATTGACGAGAAACGAAACATTGAAAATTAGAATTTTGTTAAATTAAACCTTTGACGCGAAAAAAAAAAATTTGTGAGTTTTTTTAGAGGTAAAGAAAAACATTTGGTAGGGTGGCATCGATGGCTTGTAAAAAAATATCAGAAATTCGCCGAAAATTGAATTGCATATAAAGAAAGGTTGCGTCGTTTCGTTGCTACTAAATTCGAGCACAAACTCCCCCTCCCCCGGTAGTTTCCGGGACCAAAACCGCAGAGGAAATTTTTTTTTTCCTTTTTTTTTTCTCTCTTTACTACAGGCTTTATTTTACGTTTAAAAAAAAAATTAAATGTCCCTTAAAAGACAAAGAATCGGAATGAACTTTCAATAAGTTTATTCCGATATCCCTGCCCGAAAATTCGAGAGGTTTTAGAGACGTGTAGTGAGAAAAAAAAATTGACAACGAGTTTGCCCGTTTTTTTTTTTCCCCCAGGGCCAATATAACCCAATAATTTGTGATTTTTTTACGCAATGCTCAGGATTTGAAGGATTACATGAGACAAGCCGGCGAAGTAACTTACGCAGATGCGCACAAACAACGTAGAAACGAAGGGTGAGTGAGACGAAATTTTTTATTTACGTTTAAAATAAAATCGTAAACTCAATCGAATAGTTGAATACTTTGCACTTCAACTTGAACGAAAAAAAAAGAGCCTTCAACAAAGGGGAACGCGAGGTCATTTGTAAACTTAATTTAGACACTTTTTTTTCGACATGTGTTCAAGGGATTATTGGTGGTCATTATTTGAAGGATAAATTCGCGAAAAAAATTATGCAATCAGTTGAGACACGCGCAAAACCATGTACAAAATGTCAGATCTATCGGCTTGTAGTTTCTCTTTAAGGGGGGTGGTAGGGTTTTAAAGGCGAAAAAAAAGCATATTTTTATAATTTTTTTGCGGCGACATGAGTAATATAATTTTATTAAATAGAATTACATATTATTGTACAACTATTGAAGTATCTCAGAAAAAAATTTCAATGAAAAATATTGATAAATAAGCCGTTGACGTTGAATCTCCAGAGGCGCCTTGAAAAAAAAGTGGTTTTGCGGTGAACATTATAACTCGTTACCGGATCATCTAAAACAAAAAAATTGATATGCATTTTAAAGGTGATGTATTTCTCGAGGTAATCAGGAAGAGTTTTTTTTTTTTTTTTTTTTTTTTCTATTTTTTGCAGCACTTGGAAGTGAAAAACGCAATTTAGCTCAAAAAATCGCGCTTAATTTGTTATTAAAAAATTGAAAAAATTGAAAAAAAAAAACTCCTGATTACCTGTTGATTTATGTGAAGAAGTAATGTTTAAATTTTCAAAAAGATCGGTTCAGTAGATTTTGAATTCTAATGTTCACAAACTTCAAAAATGACGTTTCCGGGAAAATCGATTTAAAGTTTTTTATACGTACCGAACGGCTACCGAGCAGGTATAAAAATCGGGTATCACGGCCGGTCGTTTGAAACGCTGTAACTCCGTTAGTTTTACTCCGATTGACTTAAAATTTATACACAATATTCTCGACATATTGTTCATTCAGAAAAAAATGCAAAAAAAAGAATTTAAAAACCCTACCCCCCCCCCCCCCCCCCCCCCTTTAAAGAATTTGTCAAATTTTGAAAAATATTTAGGATGGTGCACTCGTGTGCCCGTAGTAAGCGTTATTTGAAATGGAACATCGTGAGAAAATTAATCCATTGACTTTGAACATGCCTGAAAACATGTGCAAAATTTAAAATTTATAGACCTTTCTATAAGAAAAGAAAAAAAAATCTCAAAATTGGTGAAGAAAATTTTGCAAGGTGTTTGCGTAAGGGAGGGGTAAGGGTTTCAGCGTAAAAAAAAACACTTTGTTTGCGATTTTTTTTCTCAAATATGGATTGAGCAATTTTATTCGAACCATTTGTACATTATTGAGCATACTTTTGACAATGTTGTGTAATTTTTTTATGCAGAAATATTGAAGCATAAGCCCGTAACAGAGCTTCCCCCAGAACGTCTTGGAAAAAAGAACAATTTGCGGTGTTCACTATAACTCGGCCGGAAATGATCTGAAAATGAAAAACCATGAAAATTTAGTCAAATTATAATCAAATCTTCCCCCCAACGTTCTCTGATAATTTTTTTTTTTTTCATTTAAAAATTTTTGGCGGCCATCTAAAGTGTGAACTGTTATTTTCCACGAAAAATTCCGCCATTTTGTGGGTGGGAAACACCCTTAATGTAAAAAAAAAAAAAATTTAACTAAACGTTGGGGGGAGGTATTTTATATGTAGAAAATGTGTACAAAGTTTGAAATGAATCGGTCAAGTAGTTTTTAAATGGCAGTGAACACGGACTTTGAAAAAGTAGTTTTGAGGAAAACGCGTCTAAAGTGCACTGCTAGCCTGACCGCCCGCAGCTGTTAGAGGTATAGCGTTAAAGGCCAGGAGATTAATAAGACAATAACTTCAAGAATATTGCTTAGGTCGGTTTAAAATTTTAAGGAAATATTCTTGAAATGTTAAACAATAAGATAAGAAAAAAAAAAAATCGATTTTTCGAAAGTGAAAACCCTTACCCCGCCCTTAAAGACGCATAGCCGACGTTATTTGGGCTGGAAATTCACGAAAAAATTCCCGAACGAGGCTGAAACTCTAACAAATACACGTGGAAAATTTCAAATTTATTGACCTCTTAGTTTCTTTAAAATAAAATAAAAAATAATGTTAATTCTCTTTAAAAAAAATGAAAAAAAAAGAAAGAAATCAACGAATTTAAATTTGTCTCCTGTTTTTTTTTTCAGTGTCGTGGAGTTCGCCACTTACTCCGATCTGAAGAACGCTATTGACAAATTGGACGACACCGAGCTCAACGGACGTCGTATTCGTTTGGTCGAGGACAAGAGACGAGGACGTCGCTCACGCTCGTCAAGCTCGAGATCTCGTTCACGTTCAAGGTCTCGCTCTCGTCGTCGCTCTCGTTCCCGTTCAAGGTATGAATATTTTAGTTAACAAAAAAATAATCAATGACAATTGCATAACGGGAATTTGTCGGCAACGGGGGGGAAAAAAAATAAAAACAAATGGGTGAGTGTCGAAATTCGCAACGACCACTATTTTCGATCGCCGAAATGTGACAATTTCAAAATAACGAACGTTCAATATTTCGAATGTTTCAGATTAAGAACGTTTTTAAATCAGAACAGAAATAATGAGAACACAAAAACACAAAACCGATAGTTCAATGTTTTTTTTTTTTTTTTGTATTATCGTTACCTTTTTTGATTTAAGGGAAGGTTCCCGTCCAAAGACCCCAAAAATATCTCAATTTGAGGAATTTTTTTTCAATACAAAATAAATTATTCTGCGAAAGTTTTGTTGTGGGGTTTATTCGTATATAAAAGAAGTATTGTACAGAGTTTTTTCGCAATAAAATAATTCAAAATGGCGACTCCAGCTCCCGCCCAAAGAAGCCGCTTCCGGCGCGAAGTGACGTGCGCCGTACCTTCTACAGCCTCACCAAGGGGTCTGAAATCCAAAAACCAAAAAGATTCTTAAAATAGATGAAATTTGTGGGGCCCTATTGGTTTCCGATTTTTAAAAAAGCTCTTGAAAACAAAATGGCGGTCGTTTAAAAAAAAACTCATTTTTTCATGCTTTTTTTTGGACTTTAACGTTAAAAAAGAAAAATTGACAATATTTTTTTCGAAAAAAAACGCTCCGTCAGAGCCCCCCAAATTTGATTAGCTTTAATTTGAGGGGTGAAACTTTGAAATCGGTGCATTCCTCGAAGCTTGTAGAGCGTACCGCGCGTCGAAAAACGTTGTTTCGAGAAAAACGCGGTTAAAGTTTTATGCTACCTACCGTAGACTCACCCATCTGGTCAAACTGCTCCGCCCGATCCCGTATATCTCGAGAACTACATCATATATCGAAATATCCTTTCTTAGTACAATCAATAGGGAACCCGTTACTCTTGTCAATTCCACAAAAAATTACAAGTTATTTTTTTTTTTAATTAGGTTCAGTATCACGTACTGAATGTAAATAAACAAAATCCTTACAAATTAAGTGACCGCAAGTGCCGCCATTTTGAGGAAAACCGTATCGGCCAAAAATGCTAATAACCTTTCTTGTAGATAATTGAATTTCCTATCTTTTTTTTTAAATAATTTTTTTTGTCTTACTTACCGTTTACGACTTATAAGGCTGTTAAAATTTATTTATTCACTTTTTGACCTGTATCTCTCTTAATAATAGTTTAAACAATAAAGTGCTAATAACTTATCTTTCAAATCCATAAATTTTCCACAACTTTTATTTAAAACTTTTTTGTCTCAAATTAATATTCTCAAAGTTATAACGCGTTCAATGTTGCGCTACTGGGTGCAAGGCTAATAAAAACGCGTTATAACTTTGAGAATATTAATTTTAGACAAAAAAGTTTCACATAAAAGTTATGGAAAATGTGTGGATTTAAAAGATAAGTTATTAGCATTTTATTGTTTAAACTATTATTGAGAAAGATACAGGTCAAAAAGTGAATAAATAAATGTTAACAGTCGTATAAGTCGTAAACGGTAAGTTATACAAAAAAAATTATTTGGAAAAAAAGATAGGAAATTCAATTGTCTACAAGAAAGGTTATTAGCATTTTTGGCCTAAAGTGCACGGTAACGGAGATATTGGCCGATACGGTTTTCCTCAAAATGGCGGCACTTGCGGTCACTTAATTTGAGGATTTTGTTCATTTACATTCAGTACGTGATACTGAACCTAATTAAAAAAAAAATAACTCTTGTAATTTTTTGTGGCACAATATTCTCTATTGATTGTACTATCTCCCACGTATTCTCGACAACATAAAGATGAAAATTGAGGAAAAAAAATGTTTTCGATTTTTTCATCGATTTAGACCGGAACCTTACCTTAAAGTCGTTCCTAAGGGGTTCACTTACTCCTGCGCGCGCTGAAAAGTTAATAAAAAAAATGTGAAATCAACAATTTATTTATTTTTCCACCGTACAAAATCTTTATGATAATTGTTCAATTTTACTCGGTGTTCAGCGCGCGTAGAGGTATGTGAGCCCTTAATATGAAACGTTTAAACTATCGACCGTTCATTATTTTGAAATTCCACATTTCGTTCGTCCAAAATGGTCATTCCCGAATTTTGACCCTCACACAAATAAAGCATTTGAAGAGTCCGCGCGCGAGTCGCCGGTGACTCACAGATATCTCGACGAAGAGAGAAAAAGGATTTTCGTGACGAGAGTCGACCGGTGACTCGTAAAAAAAAATCAATTCACTCGAGAGAGTTACTAAAATTTGCCGTGTCTCGAAATTATTATTTATTCTCGAAACATTGCGTTTATAAAAAAAATATTGTCAACGTCCCCTCGTATTTTATTCTTTTATATTGGTTTTTTTTTTTTTTTTACTAACAATACACGTAAGAAACATTCCACGCGGACGAAAGGTAAATAAAAGCGTTGCTTTTGTCTCGAAATTTCTAAGAATTTTTGCAATTTCAGCTTTTTCTTTATCATCGGGGAAAAAAAAACGCAAACAACGGTTACTCCGAAAGAAAAAAATTCAAAAATCAAACGGAATAGTTCTTGGAACGATGAAGAAAAGTGTTGGAAAAAAAAAAAGTGGAATACCTGAAAATGCAATCTTTCGTGATTTTTTTCTATTTGTGCAAAAACTGCTTTCTCGCTCGTATTATTATTATTATTATTATTATTATTATCATCGCAATAGTCAAAAATGCTTGCTAACCGTTTTCTTGAAGAACAAAGCAACACCAAGGGTTTTATTTTTCATAGACGCATTCCGGCGCCTCATATTCTTCTGGCCTTTAACAAACAAACAAACAATTTAAAAAAACCCAACCTGCAACCTCGCTGTAAAAAAAAAAACAAAAACCCAAAAAAAAATCCCCCAAAAAACCTGCAACGGCCCTCTCGCCGCCTCCCCCCCCTCTCACTCATTCATTCATCCCGTCGCGACTCGAAAGAGTGTCTCGTCGGTTTGGGTGCCGTTAGAACGAAAAGAAAATCGCGTTTAAAAAAAAATACAAGTCCTCAAATTTAATGAAAAAAAAAAAAAAAAAAAAAAAAATGATTGAAAATTCAAGTGAAAGCAAAAAACGCTGGAAAATTTCGTAAATCCGTGAATTTGAATCTGAAAATCCGGAAGGGAGAGGAAAGTACGGGGGTGAATCGGTGGAAAATTGAAACAAAAAAAGAAATAAAATAAAATGAAGTACGGAAAAATTGTAGAAAGACAAAAAAAAATAAAAAAAAATTGAGTTTCTCAATTTTCTTATGGAGCAATTTTGTCTGTGTACCCAGGAGCCGCCGCAGCTCTCGTAGCCGTAGTCGCCGCAGCAGCCGCTCGAAGTCAAGGGCACCCACGATATCCAAATCAAAGTCCAAATCCAAGTCTCCTGAGCGCGGCCGCTCTCGTTCCAAGTCCAAGTGAGTACCTTCATCCCGGTTGTATTTTTTTTCTCTTTTTTTTTAAGTTAATTAATTGATTTTTTTTTTTAATTAACGCTGGATAATCACGCTTTTCTTCGGTGCATTTTTTTTTAAATTGTATTTTCTCTTTATTTTGCTCTTCTGTGATCCTCGCTGCTTTTTTTTCTCTTTAAGATCGACTTGCGTTACACGAGATATAAGGAAATTATGAAAATTTACGTTTTTTTTGTTGTTAATTATTATTATTATCTCTTAGACGAAGCGCTGGCGTTGCTTTGGGCTGGTCGAAGTAATCTGACACGAGCGTGGAATGAAACAAAAATAATCGAAAATATTAATAAAAATAGGTTTTAATAATTTAAAAAACAACAACACAGACAATTTGCACAAAATTCGAATTTAAACAAAGTTGAAAAGAAAATAACGACGCTCGCTTCCCCGTACACCGTCGAAAACACAATATTAACGAGATTTTTTTTTTTTTTTTTTTCAATTAAAAAAAAATGTATTCACACGTTTATTTCAGCAAATTTTGTTAATATTATTATATATATGTATATATAATTTTTTTTGAAATAATTTTTCAGATCAAGGGACCGTTCCAAGTCAAAGTCCAAATCGAGATCTCGTTCCAGGTCCAAGGCCGAGAGGTCCAAGTCAAGGTCGCAGTCAAAGTCCAAAGCCAAGTCACCCTCCAAGTAAGCATTATTATTATTATTATTATTATTATTATTATTATTATCATTATCATTATTATCATTATTAATCGATTTAAGGCCGTTCGTAAAATTTGCCCTTCGCGTTAAAGTATCCAAAGTATTCGATCGAATTGTGAGGAAAAGGAGAATTGAAATTTCAATGATTTGCCAAATTTTCAATAAATCCCGAAAAAATAGACTCGAACCTTCGTTTTTATTTATTTCCTTTTTTTTTTTTTTTTTGTTTTCTTAGGGACAGATCGAGCCGCGAGCGCTCAAGGGGCGACAGATCGAGATCCCGTTCGTTAAGCAAACACAGCAAGAGTCGCAGTCGTTCACGTTCACCGATGAACGGCGACAAATCGCCGGAGAACAACAAGCTTAAGGACGATTGAGTCGCAACGAGAAACAATTGACATCAACAACAACAACAACAAAAACAAAAACCCTTAACGAGACGCACCAATCGACAACCGAGGAACAAAAGAGAGTGAAACAAACAAAAAATATTACAAATTCCTCAAATCGTCGCGTCAAAACCCCTACTTTTTGATCGACCCCCCTCAAACATTTTTTTTCTTCTTCTCCACATTCGATTTACGATCCAAGAAGCCACCCTCGCTTGACGATTATACGGATTATTATTTGTGAATACGTGTTTATACTCGATAAGGAAAAAAAAAACCAAACTTACACCCTCCCCTCTCCGCACAACATACCCCCTCTGCCCCTCGATGAAACTCGATCGGAAAATATTTTGATTTTCTATTAGAATTCACGAGAAGATGAAAAAAAAAAAAAAAAACTGAAGTAATATGATTATAACGATGATAATAATAAGGTACCCCGACGAGCAAAAAATGGAAAGAAACGAGAGAGAAAAAAAAAGTAACCTAACTGAACGAACTTGCAAAAGAAATTTTTTTTTTTCCATCTGACATTGACGCGATTCAACCAATTGACAATTTGGTTTAGTTTTTTTTCTTCCCCTCGCGTTTTACATTGAGGATAGACAGATGAGAGAAAAAAATAATTGAAAAACACGGACCTTACGATGAAGAGAGAAAAAAACGCAACCCTCTACCGGTTTTGACGAAACGGAAATGATAAGTTTTGAAATTTCCTCGTTTTTAAGCTCGAATGGGCAGATTTTCCTTTTTTTTCAACATAAACGCAGTTTAAAGAGAAAAAAAAATGGGAGGTACACCCCCAATTCAACAATCACCAAACTGACCTAACCCCCCCCCCCCCCAAACAATGTCTCATGGCTTTTTGTATATATTCCCAATGATTACACACTACCGTAAGAATAACGATGTGATGTGTATTAAGAAAACGAAAAAAAAAGCAAGGAAAAAAAAACAAAAATGTCTTGTTAATAATAAAGACGCCCGAAGGTCAAATTGAAGTATCCGCAATTTCTCGTAAAAAAACACGCTCGTTCGCCGGAACCACTAGATTGCTTCGATGGTTTTTATGATTTTTTTTATCGACGAAAAACTCCGATTTTTTTTTTATCGACGAAAGACTCCGATTTTTTTTTTTTTGCTGACGTATAACAAAAATTATGTCTGCCAGCTAAATCAGTTTTATGTATCCGACTTGAAGGTACACATGTCGCGCGCAGATGGGAACGACGAAGTGATGTGAGTCATCGCAAGTGCCACGAACAAAGTTGCGTCCCCCCCCCCCCCCCTCCCTCTTCTCGCCGAACGTGAGTAATCATTGATAACAAAAAAAAAAGTAATGCCACGCACAACGCACCAATTATCCGTCCGTTTAACGAATAGAACGAAATTGTCCCTCCTATGCTGCCAATTGAGCGTGTAAACGCGTTAATTTGAACAAACGCGATTGGATTGTCACGACAAAGATATAAAATGATTAACTACTCGTTGAAATTGTCGAAAACAAATAACTAATATCCAAAAATTAATCCAGATGCAAATTTCCATTCGAATCAGTTCATTATTTTTGTTGAATTTATCGACCGTTCTTACGTCGCCATTTTCAATTTCGTTATTTCCTTGAAATTTCGTTTTTTTTTTCTTCAAAATCTCAAATCCAATCAATATTCAATAGAATCGGATAATTTCTTTGTCAGTTTTTTTAGTTTGAATTTCATTGTTTTATTTGCCAGTAAGTTTAGAGACGCCGAGCGCCCTCTGGTACGAATTTCAAAGGAAATCGGATACTGTTGTTTTTTCTTTCAATTGGTTATATCGTTTCCGCCATTTTGAATCACATTTTATCAAATTCAACACTTTGAAGGCTCAACGCTCCTCCAGGAATCTAAAACTTTTCGTCAGTTGTGTTAACTTTAAAGTTGCAATCTCCAGACGTTCTGCGTGCGCATAATTTCCATTTCCCACCCTCCATTTCCGTAAAAACTCGTGTGCATCCTCAAAATGGCCGCGAGGATATCCGCGTTAAAAAACGCGGATAGTCACGACATAGATATAAAGTGATTAACAACTCGTTGAAATTGTCGAAGACAAAAGACTAATATCCAAAAATTAATCTAGATGCAAATTTCCATTCGAATCAGTTAATTTTTTTTTTTGTTCAATTTATCAACCGTTCTTACGCCGCCATTTTTAATTTCGTTATTTCCTTGAAATTTCGTTTTTTTTTCCTTCAAAATCTCAAATCCAATCAATTTTCAATAGAATCGGATAATTTCTTCGTCAGTTTTTTTTAGTTTCAATTTCATTATTTTATTTGCCAGTAAGTTTAGAGACGTCGAGCGCCCTCTGGTACGAATTTTAAAGAAAATCGGATACTTCCGTTTTTTCTTTCAATTGGTTATATCGTTTCCGCCATTTTGAATTACGATATTTTATCGAATTCAACATTTTGAAGGCTCAACGCTCCTCCAGGAATCTAAAACTTTTCGTCAGTTGCGTGTTAACTTTAAAATTGCAATCTCCAGACGTTCTGTGTGCGCATAATTTTCATTCCCCACCCACCATTTCCGTAAAAACTCGTGTGCATCCTCAAAATAGCCGCGAGGATGTCCGCGTTAAAAAAAAAAAACCTGGCGTCGTTATCGCGTAACGAGCCGATGTTTCATACAACAGGCTGTGTTTCCAAGGGTTTTGCAGTTTACAGAAAAATATACAGGGAGAAAATCGCGCAACGCACGATCAGAAACATTGATAACGACGCGGTGAATTCGCCGGTTTGGTCGCTGGAGGGGTTAACGTCGGAGAAAGCCGGTAAATTGGCAAACTCAATAGCGGCGTGGGGCGATTTGGTTCGGAGTGGGGGGCGGTCTACCGGCGTCTGCGGTCGGTGGAGGGAGAGTAAAAGAGACGCGAAGTCGTTGAGGAGCAAGTGAGACGAAAGATGAAAGTTGCTCGCGCGCTCTAGCGGTGATTTCTCGAGGTTCTCGTGCCACAAACCCCGTGGAAACCGGTCGCATCAGTCGCAATCATTCCCTCCGTTCCACTCAGTGTACATTTCTCATTCAACGTCGAACGTTTGTGTGCGGTCAACAAAAGTTCTTTTTTCTCCTGTAACATACGAAAACAATCCTCGCGGACGAGAGAGAAAGAATTTTCTATCTGCTGACAGGTCAGTGCTATAAAATTGATAAAACCTCGTTAATAATCTGTTGAAAAGCAATGAGGGGGGGGGGGGAGAAAAAAAAGTCGTGGGCGTTTCTGCGCTCCTAAATTGTATCTTCCATGTCCCCTTCTGCCCCTCAACCGGTTTTTTTCTCCAGTGCTACCAAACTTAAACTACATATACACGTATACACAAGAGTAATTATGGAATCTCATACCCTTGTACTTTTTCGTCCAGGCTATTCTCCTGCCACCCGCGTACGAGAAATAAATCTCTATTAACTTTGGCAAACTTTACGTTTCCTAAATATTAATAATCATTTTTTCCTCGATTTTGGCTTCGTAAAAATGTACAAAATTACGTTTAACCTTAAATACGTGAAATTTTAATCGTCACACCCGTTTTCGGTTGGGATCCTCGCCATTGGCTCCCTCTGGGCTTCGTTCGCGAGAGAAAGGATCTTCCAGTTTCTACACGTATATATATATATATATATTGTAATGTATATAATGTGTAGTTCAAGATTCTGGCGGTGGTAAGCATTTCTAAATCGGGAAGAACTCAATTTCCGAGTTGATTCTCGCCAATTTCATTGGGTTATGACAATAATCATTTGATGAAAAACCTTGATTTACTTATAAGTCGAGAATCTAATTGACGAAAATCGACATTTTAACGAATATAAGTTTTACTGGGGAGGGTGAAAAAATGATGGGAATTTCTTTCTTAAATTGCCATTTTTAATCGATGAATATCGAATTGAAGTGGAATAGGGCGCGGCCGAAATTGAGAGACCCCGTTTTCATTCTAACCTCGTCCTACGTCGTCATGGGATTCCCCTCATTGTTAATCGCACCATGTTATGTCTGTGTGTGTGTGGTGTGTCTCCAAAAGCCCAATATCCTATTGGGCGACGCTCCCTTTTTTGCATTCTTTTTCAACGCCATTACCGTACATTTATATTTTACGCGGACAATCGCTTGTTTCATGGTGATGCTTTGTCGATATTTCTACCCTTATGGCGAATTTGCACCGTTATTCTCATTGTTTTTTTGTCTTTCGATGAATGCTCGTACGGACGAACGCCACGACGTGAAAACGTCAATTTTGACACTTTCGACAATGGCGAAAAAATAGTATTTTGAAAAAAATCAAAAAAATTCGTATGTTTACTGTTTTTTTTTGTTTGGGGGGGGGGTATTAAAAGATATTTCAAGAGCGACAAGAAAATTTTCAAATTTGCCCATTTGACACGAAACGCCCCATATACGTAGATACGTATATGGGGCGTTTCGGGTCAAATGGACAATGACGCGAAATTCGAAAATTTTTGTCTTTCGTTATTGAAAAATTTTGCAATTATTCGCAAAAAACTGTAAACATAACGGTTTTGTAGATTTTTTGAAGGAAAAAATTATTTTACTCGGCGAATATGTCAAAATTCGCGTTTCTCGGGTTTTGGCAATTTGTCGCAAATTCTTGCAGTGATTTTTTGGCGCATGAATTATTTTTATGCTATGGAGAAGAATTGGAAATCTTTGGAAATTTCCGGAAATTTTTGAACACTGTTGGACATTTTTGGAAATTTTAGGAAATTTTTGGACAGCTCTTGAAATTTTCAGAAAAATCTGGAAATTTTTGGATTTTTTTAATTTTGGAAATTTTAGGAAATTTTTGGAAATTTTTGGAAATTTTTGGAAATTTTTGGAAAGTTATGGAAATTTATGGATTTTTTTGGAAATTTTTGGAAATTTCCGAAATTTTCGAAATTTTTGGAAATGTTTGGAAATTTTTGGAAAAATTATTACATGAAAGTAAAAAGTTTTTCGATGATATTAACCGCGTTAAAATTATTGAAAATAATTGAAATTTTCATTAAAAAAAAAAAAAAAGTATTATTTTACTTTTTGACCTATCGATTTCGCCTGGAAGGCTCCATACACGCGAAGATAACGAATTTACCCTTGAAATAACGACCTTGAATTAACGACGATTTCTCGGTTCAATGATCGAGTTGCGTTACTTCTTGATAATCGTCAAAAATCTATTATCTCGTTTTAAACAATTTTTTACTCAATAATTTTTTTTCTTTATTATTTTTTTATTTATTATAAATTATTATTTTTTGCAATTACTGCTAGAAAATCAGGAATACGTAATTTACACGTAATTTTTTCCCAAAAGAAACGTGCTAAATAATTAAATTTGAATCTTCAACTATTAACAAGAACGACATTTTTAACGAAAAGGTTTTTTTTTTTTTCGCTAAAGATCAACAACTAAAAATACTTTAATAACGACAAAAAAAAGAATAAAAGAATTTCAATAAAAGCGATCGCGCGTTTGGATTAATCATCACACATATAAATAGAATGTGCGAACAACCAAGTTTGTTTTTTATCGCGTCTCAAGTCTTACATCGCGCACGATAAAATGATTCATCCCCGCCCCCGCCCCCCCCCCCCCAAACTTTAAATAATTAAAAAGTACTTGTGGACGAACCTGGTGTCGTAAATCAACGTTATTTTTTTTCTTCACTTTAATTGATTCATAATTTATGTGCAGTATAATCGTTACATTCAATTTTTTCTTTGAATGAAAAAAAAAAAAAAACATTCAAAATTTGCTCAAAAGCTTTCGTGCTTTTTTTTTCGTCAAATTCAATAAAGGGCGTGGTTGTATCTTTTTGCGTTTTTTTTTGACCACGACAAAAAATTCAAGCAGAAACGTCGTCGTCCCCTCGGGAATGCAAATCCTTTTTTTTCTCCCCCCTCACACCCTCTCACCCGCTTTTTCGTATCTAAATATATAAAAGCTAAATTTGCATTTTGTCGGGTGGGCGAAATTCGAGGACAAGGCAAAGCAAAAATTTCCACTGTAAATGTAAACGATTGCTGAGACATGGAAATATTTTTTTTCTTTTTTTTTTTAAATTTTCAAAAATTATTCAAGCCTCAAATTTCCATATGCGATTATTTTTAATTAAATAAAAAATTAATTCGCTATAGGAGAATTTTTATTTAACAAAAAAATCAATTAACCGATTGTTGGCTGTTTATTGAAAATTCGAATTTTAATCTTAAAGTCTATTGCATAAAACAAAATGGATGAAAGTTGTGAAATATGCGAAAATGTCGCTTGCGAATTGAGAGAGAAATTTTTCGCACAAAAGACGCCTCTTGTAACACATCCGTGACCGTGAAAGAAAAAAAAAAGCCCGTCGAGTTGACTCTCGTCTACATCTGTGCGATAGTGACGCATTCGTTCCTGGGTCGAGGGTAAAGTACGCGAAAAAAAAGAGGGTGGTAGGTTATGTCCCAGGGTCCGGAATAGCCTCGCCTCGCATCCCCCGCGCCCCCTACACCCTTGGCCGTGATGCTAGAGACTCCAATCGATTCGAGCGTCTGCCGCTAGTCCCGGCAACGAAACGGGGAATCCCCCTTGAGCGTATCAAGAGGCTGGAAAAAAATCCTTCTAACCATTAACGAATTAACTAACGGTGAATTATTATTTTTTTCTCTCTGTCGAACAATTATTGCCATATATTTTAGTTCAATTCAGTATTCAATTACAATAAATAAGTATTTACTAATAAAAATTTTCATTCAATTCGAATCGAAATAACAAAAAACTTTTTTTTCTTTCAATTGAATATTGGGAGAATTTTTTTTTAAATTGAATATCAAGTACAAATTTAATTATTGTTTTATTAAATAATGATTTAATTTTTATTTGATATTCATTTTATTAAATGATAATTTAATTTTTATTTGGTGTTGAATTTAAAAAAAATGTGATCGGAAGGTTTTTTGGTTCGATTCAAATTGAATACAAATTTTTATCAGCAAATATTTATTTATTGGAATTGAATTTTAAATTGAACTAAAATATATGCCAATAATTTTGTTCGATAGAGAAAAAAAATAAAAATTCATCGTCGGTTAATTCGTTAAGGGATTTTTTTCGTCCAGACTCTTGTACGCTCAAGCTAAATTATTGATACGCTAAGCTAAATTATTATTTTATTAAATAATAATTTATTTTTCATTTGATATTCAATTAAAAAAAAAAGTTATCGCAAATTTTTCAGTTCGATTCAAGTTAAATGAAAATTTTTGTCAGCAAACATTTATTTGTTGGAATTGAATTTTGAATTGAACTAAAATAAAAATAAAATTATTATTTAGTATAATGATAATTTAATTTTTATTTTGATATTCAATTTAAAAAAAAAAGTCATCACACATTTTTCACTTCGACTGTTGTGACCAAAAAAAAAAGTTTTTTTCTTTATTAACAAAATTATTATTATTTTTGGCCAGACCAGCCCGACCATGCTCTACACAACCGGTTAAACGGTACTCCTTGTGTTTTCGCTCGTATTCTCGTGCCTTCGCCTCTCCCACAGCTGCGACATCGATTTTCGCAGTCTCTCGAGTATCTCTCCCTTCTTCCCCTCTCTCTGTGATTCGCTCAGAGCGACATTAAGGGTGAACACCACTGTAACCCCCTGTTTTTTTCACATTTTTCAAGAATTTTTTTTTGTGGGAAAAAAAAGAGATATTCGAAAACATTTTTTGGGTCTTGTTCCTTGTTTATTAATGTGTCAAAAAACATTTTTTTCACATTTTTCACGCCGCATGGTGGCGCTGGGGAAGCTCTCGCGTCAGGTGCTGTCATCTCCGCGGCACGCAGCAGAACTCTCTTCAACGTCGATCTGAAGAAAAATACCGAGTGTTTTCGTTAATAATATAATATTTTGAAGAGAAGTACATAGGGATTTGGAAAAATATTGTTTTAAAAAAAATAGGCACGCCTTTGAAATAAACTTTAATTTCAAAGGCGTGCCTATTTTTCTGCTGCACGCAGCAGAACTCTCTTCAACGTCGATCTGAAAAAAAATACCGAGTGTTTTCGTTAATAATATGATATTTTGAAGAGAAGTACATAGGGATTTGGAAAAATATTGTTTTAAAAAAAATAGGCACGCCTTTGAAATTAACTTTAATTTCAAAGGCGTGCCTATTTTTTTTAAAACAATATTTTTCCAAATCCCTATGTACTTCTCTTCAAAATATCATATTATTAACGAAAACACTCGGTATTTTTTTTCAGATCGACGTTGAAGAGAGTTCTGCTGCGTGCCGCGGAGATGACAGCACCTGACGCGAGAGCTTCCCCAGCGCCACAATGCGGCGTGAAAAATGTTAAAAAAATGTTTTCTCATACATTAATAAACAAGGAACAAAACCCAAAAAATTTATTCGAATATCTCTCTTTTTACCCACAAAAAAAAATTCTTGAAAGATGTGAAAAAAACAGGGGGTCACAGTGGTGTTCACCCTTAAATCACTCGAGAGTCTCGTTGATAACGACGAAAAAGTTAGATTATATATAAATATTATATAAATATTAAAAATCAATTAACCAATGCCTTTAATTAATTTTTGCTTCTGCCAATTGTTCAATTCCAATTATACGTAAAATTCTTTTCAAAATTGTCTTATCTAATTCCCAATTTTGTTCAAGCTCCCTTTTGCCATGTTCTTTTCTCGTCTAATACCAATTTTATTTTCATCAATTGCCATTTTTATTTAACGAGATTCTTCGCAAATAGATTCCCAGCCAAAAGTAAGTTTCGATGAAATAATTCGCTACTTGTGCGATACAAATTAAAAAAAAAAAAAATAAACAAAACCATTGATTTTTAAAATAATAAACAGTACCAAAAATGTATCAACAATGTAAAAAGAAAAATTGTTCAATGAATGGTCAGAAAACTTGTTTATTTTCTCATCCGATGAATACGCTGATATATTTTTTTTAACACATGTGATTTTTTTCAAAAGAATTTCTCATTATCGAAATTTTTTTGTCGTCCTCGACATGTCGCAAAAAAAATTATCGAAAATTCCTCAAAAAAATCACACTCGCTCGTAAAAATGGGCGAATTCATTAAATAAATAGAGATAATATTCACCGACGATTTTTTAAACAATTTTTTTCGTTAAATTACAATTTTAATAATAACATTTTCGAATTATTATTATGAAAAATCAAAAGCGCTTCATGAAAATCGCGAAGTTCATTCTGATCGAAACTTTTGGCTGGGATTGTACGCGCGAAGGATCCTTAAACGGAAACAACCTCAGAATTATGACAAAAAATTAATAATAACCAAAAAATCCATTAATTTTTTTTATTAATTGAATAATAATAATAGCAGAAATTTTGGAACTTTTGATACCGACAGGACATCGTTCCCCTCGCCATATTGTTTTAATAATAACTATAATAATTAATAATAACCACAAATTCATTAATTTTTTTTATTAATTATTAAATAATAATAATTGTAGCAATTTCGCAACTTTTGGCACTGAATGTACCTCGTTCCCCTCGCCATATTGTTTTTTCAACTCTTATATACCTCAGAATTATCACAAAAATCTAATAATAACCATAAATTCATTAATTTTTGTTACTAATTATTAAATAATAATGATTGTTGGAATTTCGCAACTTTTGACACAGACTGTACCTCGTTCCCCTCACCATATTGTTTTTTCAACTCTTATAGATCTCAGAATTATCACAAAAATCTAACAATAAGCATAAATTCATTAATTTTTGTCATTAATTATTAAATAATAATGATTGTTGGAATTTCGCAACTTTTGACACAGACTGTACCTCGTTCCCCTCGTCATATTGTTTTTTCAACTCTTATATACCTCAGAATTATCACAAAAATCTAATAATAACCATAAATTCATTAATTTTTGTTATTAATTATTAAATAATAATGATTATGGGAATTTCGCAACTTTTGACACAGACTGTACCTCATTCCCCTCACCATATTGTTTTTTCAACTCTTATAGATCTCAGAATTATCACAAAAATCTAACAATAACCATAAATTCATTAATTTTTGTTATTAATTATTAAATAATAATGATTGTTGGAATTTCGCAACTTTTGACACAGACTGTACCTCGTTCCCCTCGTCATATTGTTTTTTCAACTCTTACAAACCTCAGAATTATCACAAAAATCTAACAATAACCATAAATTCATTAATTTTTGTTATTAATTATTAAATAATAATGATTGTTGGAATTTCGCAACTTTTGACACAGACTGTACCTCGTTCCCCTCGTCATATTGTTTTTTCAACTCTTACAAACCTCAGAATTATCACAAAAATCTAACAATAACCATAAATTCATTCATTTTTGTTATTAATTATTAAATAATAATGATTGTTGGAATTTCGCAACTTTTGACACAGACTGTACCTCGTTCCCCTCGCCATATTATTTTTTCAACTCTTATATACCTCAGAATTATCACAAAAATCTAATAATAACCATAAACTCATAAATTTTTGTTATTAATTATTAAATAATAATGATTGTTGGAATTTCGCAACTTTTACATATACTGTACCTCGTTCCCCTCGCCATATTGTTTTTTCAACTCTTATAAACCTCAGAATTATCACATAAATCTAACAATAACCATAAATTTATTAATTTTTGTTATTAATTATTAAATAATAATAATTGTTGGAATTTGGCAACTCTTGACACAGACTGTACCTCGTTCCTCTCGCCATATTGTTTTTTCAACTCTTATGTACCTCAGAATTATCACAAAAATCTAATAATAACCATAAATTCATTAATTTTTGTTATTAATTATTAAATAATAATAATTGTTAGAATTTCGCGACTTTTGGCACAGACTGTACCTCGTTCCCCTCGCCATATTGTTTTTTCAACTCTTATAAACCTCAGAATTATCACAAAAATCTAATAACAACCATAAATCCATTAATTTTTGTTATTAATTATTAAATAATAATAATTTTTGGAATTTCGCAACTTTTGACACAGACTGTACCTCGTTCCCCTCGCCATATTGTTTTTCCAACTCTTATAAACCTCAGAATTATCACAAAAATCTAATAATGACCATAAATTCATTAATTTTTGTTATTAATTATTAAATAATAATAATTGTTGGAATTTCGCAACTTTTGACACAGACTGTACCTCGTTCCTCTCGCCATATTGTTTTTTCAACTCTTATAAACCTCAGAATTATCACAAAAATCTAATAATGATCATAAATTCATTAATTTTTGTTATTAATTATTAAATAACAATCATTATTGGAATTTCGCAACTTTTGATTCAGACTGTACCTCGTTTCCCTCGCCATATTGTTATTAATAATAATCATAATAATTGATAACCACAAACGCATTAATTTTTTTTATTAATTATTAAATAATAATAATTTTAGGAATTCTGTAACTTTTGGCACCGACCGTACCTCGTTCCCCTCGCTGTATATATTTTTTTTTTCGACTCTCATATACCTATGTACAAAACGAGGCGCATACGTGAGTTCGCGTTTTGCGAGTACAGTTCGATGTACCTACATTTGTATAATTCACTATACTGTAGTTCTGCTCAACGCCTCGATACGTTATGCCATATTCCTCCGTGTGTATCCTCGTTGTCTGCTGTCCCGTCCCAACAGGGTTCGTTACCCGTCACGGTCGTACCCGCTGTACACGGAAACGATACGGACTCGCGTGAGTTGAGATTTTATTTCTTTTTTTCTCCTCTCGCAATGCACGTGCACCCGGGAGTTTATTTCATTTCATTAGTGGAAAAAAAGATATTTTGGAGAAAAACATTGAAATTTTCGTTACGTGGAGAGATGAGGATTTAGGGGGTAACACCACTCTAGCGACAGAAAAAAAGGCCTAAGTTCGACGATTTATTTTGGGCGTATGAAAAAAGGAATAGGATTTCTTTTCCGTGGGTTTATTTAACACATATTGAAGTATGAAAAAAAAAATTTTCATTATCATTTTGATACAAAATGGCGGCGACAGAGGCTATATTAAAAATGATCCTTTACAAACTGGGAGGACGCATTACTTGAATTCTGTTGCAGGGATCGATCTGAAATTTTGATTGTAGCTTCACAATTACATTCTCTATCGGAGTACCTAGCCGTTTTTTCCATTGAATCTAAACTTTTTTTTTATAAACAATTTACTGCGTTTTTTTTTTTTGCAGCAAATCAATTCGTTCTTTCAAAAATCCACCATTTCTACAAAATTTGATTAAAAAAAAGAAACCCTCACGCACTCCCTAGCCAATGGTATATAGATTATAAAAATGTTTGGTTTTTTGTTCCCGGTCTTATACTTTATGAGAAAACCGTCCTACCGTGAAGCTGTTTAAAAAAAACCGACGATTTTCAAAATGGGCTCTGTCGCCGCCATTTCGTATCAAAATGATAATAAAATGTTTTTTTTTCATACTTCAATATGCGTTAAATTAACCCTCTGAAAAGAAATCCTATTGCTTTTTTCATATTCCCAAAATAAATCGTCGAAGTTGGCCCTTTTTTTTCTGCCGCTACAGCGGCGCTACTCCTTGAGTCGGAATTTATTGAATTTATTTAGTTAATTTTTTTTTTTTTTTTCTCTCATTCGTCACGCCACTACGATTGAACTTGAACACTCATTTTTGTGAAACTTTTCACGTTCCTCGCTTCAAACGCCGTTCGAAAATGTACGACAAGGAAAATTCAATTGAAGAAAAATTCAGAATGTCACAGTCCGTACAGTGAAGTTACTTAAAAAAGAAAAAATGAAATTGGTACCATTTTTGTGAAATTTGGTACCTTGGGGTTTTAAGGATTGCTAATTTTTTAAAATCATCTAAAAATAGTCATTTGATTTCAATGATCATTGTTGAATTTAATCGTTTATGAAAATCAGAGAGATGATAAACTTTCGGGTACCAGTTTTTGGTCATAATTTCACTATTTTGAATTTTGGAACAAATATTAGAGCGGCCATTATTAATTTTGAAATTTTCTACTCTAATATCGAAGTCAGTGATATTATAAATTTTCAGGTACCAATTTTCATGGAAATCCGGACCATTTTCAGCTTTTAGGGTCGTTCGTATTGACCGCCATTTTGAATAACGAAATTTTGAACGATCTCGCAATCAGTGACCTGAAAAATTCCCGGATACCAATTTTTCGAATAATCGTGCCATTTTCAGTTTTTTCGTGTCCCTGCCAGTGAAACCGCCATTTTTATTCCAAAGATTTTACCTTCGAATCTCTTTACCCGTTTCCGTTTTGAGGTCATCGCTCTCGAAACTCTAATAACGAAATCAGCGATATTAAAAATGTTCAGGTACCAATTTTCATGGAAATCCGGACCATTTTCAGCTTTTAGGGTCGTTCGTATTGGGCGCCATTTTGAATAACGAAATTTCGAGTGATCTCGCAATCAGTGATGTGAAAAATTCCCGGATACCAATTTTCCTAAAAATCGTGCCATTTTCTAAGATTTTTTTAAAGATTTGACCATCGAATCTTTGACCGTTTCCGTCTTGAGGTAATCGCCCTCAAAACTCTAATATCGAAATCAGCGATATTAAAAATGTTCAGGTACCAATTTCCATGAAAATCTGGACCATTTTTAGCTTTTAGGGTCGTTCGTATTTGCCGTCATTTCGAATATCAAAATTTCGACTGAACTTCGAAATTTTTGACCTGCAAAATCTCCGGATATCAATATTCCTAAAAATCGTGCCATTTTCAGTTTTTCGTGTCACTACCAGTGACTCCGGCATTTTGATTTTAAAGATTTTAGCATCGAATCTTTACCCATTTCCGTTTTGAGGTCATCGCCCTCGAATACGAAAAATTCCAATCAGTTCCTCTACCAATTTATCAAACTACCACTTTTCAACAGACTTTCTTCGGCATTAAAACTCGGATTTACTCACTGGAACTTTGCCCTAATTGGTTTTATGATTTTTTTTCTTCTTTTTTTTCGATCCACCAGGCCATATTTTACGAATGGCCGAAATAGAAACTCTGTAATTCAATTTTCTTCTCTCTCTCCCTCCCTCGCTCGTTTCATGCAACTAACTTCCTTATTCCATTAAGTACGATTATCCAGCGTTAATTGACGGTTGTGTGGATATCGTGCACCGAGCTCGTCCTCCTCCTCGGCGTAAGAATCATTGGCCTCTTGGCTCGTTAGTCTCGGACGATAGAATATTCTACTTGTTTTTTTTTATTTTTTTTTATTTTTTTTAATTTTCGACGTACCGACACCAAATGGAGAAAGAGCAGAAAAAAAAAGATTCAACTTTAATTTAGTAAAAATGTAAATTAAAAAAAAAATGTAATTAAATTAAAATTCAGGGAAAATTTGTTATACAGTCAATTTCATTAATTTTATTATTAGGAGTACAAATTAGTTCGGTCCGTTTTTTTTTTTGGTCAAAAATGCATTTACGCTTTTGAATCGTTCCCATGGATTTCGATCATACTGAAACTGCTTGTTGAGTCACTCCCAATTATTCTGCAATGATCCTACGCACTTCCATAGACAATGTATTTTTAAAGATATATTCAAAATTTCAAGTGAATCGGTTGAAAATTGTCTGAGTTATGTTTCCGGCCAACAAAAACGCGAGACGTCATCGTAAAAACGCTGCACCGCCGTCATTTTGAAATTGAACGCTTCAAAAAAATTATTGTATACAGTCACTGATATGTATGACAAACACCCTATTTTGTAATCTCGATTTATTTCGTAGTTTTTCTGAAAAAAAAAAAATCCCCAAAAAAGCCTATTTTTTCGGCCTCTAGAGTGGCCTAAACCGTTAAAGCAGAAAACTAAAATCTCCCGGAAATGCTGCTTAGTTAACACAAAATTTGACATATTCAGCACAGTAAAAAACAAGGTTTTTCTATGAAAATCAAAGCGATATAAACTGAATATTATTGGCAAGATATCTAACCTCTCTGAAACCACCGAAATCAGCTGTTACTATGAAACATTCATAACAGTCAGCGCCATCTTTTGAAAACGGACCGAACTAATTTGTACTCCCAATAACGTTCTTCGAGTCTTTTCTGTAAATGGTCCCTAAGAAACGAAACTCCCATAAAGTAACATCCGGTATTTATTATTTAATTTTCATTTCTGTTTGTCTCGCCTCAAAGCCCACGGAATTTGCAGTTATTTCTGCGTTTCTTACTTTATTATTCGAACGAACGCTCCGATGCGCGCGGGAATTGTTGGCGAGATTGACCGATAGTACATTCTTCGCGGTTTTAAAAACGACCCAGTTACCTTATTTTAACGTTCGGACTTCTTTTTTTTTTTTTTCATGTCCAGGCGCGAGACTAATTGTCAATCGGAGGGACCATTTTTGGACGATTGAAAAAATGAAATGAAAGAAACGAAGGGCCATTTATTGGGAATAATTTCGAGAAAAAACGACAATCATAATTCAATAAAGTCTTAACTCTACTGTCGATTCTCGCCACACTAAGGTAGTAGTCTGGTAACTTAAGTCGATTTCCATGTCTTTTTTGGAGGGCGTTTTTTTGTAGGAAAATAAAAATGAATCATTTTGGATATTTAGGATGTTTTTATTTACATATTAAAGATACAAAAAAAATTTTTTTAGTTTATTATTATTATTATTGATCGAAGTTGGCACCTCGAAGTTGGCAGCCCGGGTCCTAACTTTTTTTCTACCGAACCGATTGCTTTCAAATTTTAACAGGCTACTCTACACACTTATAGTTCTCGTTGGAACTACCGAGAAATTTTTTCACCCCTAACTTTTTATTTTACAACCCCTTCTTTGCTAAAGTCCTTTTATTTTAGCAAAGAACGGGTTGTAAAATGAAAAGTTAGGGATGACAAAATTTCTCGGTAGTTCCGACGAGAACTATAAGTGTGTAGAGTAGCCTGTTAAAATTTGAAAGCAATCGGTTCGGTAGAAAAAAAGTTAGGACCCGGGCCGCCAACTTCGAGGTGCCAACTTCGATCAATAATAATAATAATAATAAACTATTAATTTTTTTCAACAATATTTTTTTTTGTATTTTTAATATGAAAATAAAAACATCCTAAGTATCCAAAACGATTCATTTTTATTTTCCTACAAAAAAACGACCTCCAAAAAAGACATGAAAATCGGCTTAAGTTACCAGACTACTACCTTAAATACCAAAGATCCATATTCCATTTAATTCTGAAAAATGTTGTCGAATATCGAACATTTTTTTCGCAATCGCAGCAATGACTTTTTTCTTTGAATAATTAAAAATTCTCGAAAATTCGATACCCTCTGTTTATTTTAGTCTAGTTTTCAATACAAAACATTACTTTTTTACAAATTTTCGTAACGAGCTAACATTTTTTTTGGAGGAATTGAAAGGGAGTGCGGAAAAATTAGAACAACAATGTCTGTGAGCATAGATATTTTTTAAATTTATTTATTTTTACCAAAAGAGACACACTACGAACAAATAATTATCTTCGATTCAGGGCCATTTCCGAGGAGAGGGTTTTTTTTTCTTGTTTGGAAATTTGTTATTCCTGCATCGTTCGCAGAACGGTGAAGTACGAGACTGCGGTTCGAGCGAGCTTTGTGAAATATTATTTTTCGTCAATCGGGTTGGTTCGTTGTGAATTAAAATTTTTTTGTTACGCGAAACATTCAATGTTACTTGAAATTTTCTCACCCAAACGAAGTTCTCGATGGAAAGAACGTAGAGGCCACCGACCGTCAGAACGCAAGGCACGAGACTTCTCAGTGTGATCATGAACAAAAGTTTTTGAGCCCTTATCGAGCCACGATACCAATTGCTGTTCATTCTACGATGATGAAATGCCGAAAGTTATTCTCACGGTCGATTCGATATTCACCGGTGATTTAATTTTTTTTAAATACTCATTAAATTTCAAAACCATAAAGAATATTGCTAAAGAATCACATATGTCTCGTGGATATTTTTTTTTAATTCAAATATTTCGCACAGTTGATTGTGACAAATTTGTCGAGCCACGAAAAAACTTTCAAATCGATCTACCGCGTAATTTAATATCGAAAAAGAATGTACGATTTTTTTCGTTGCAGCGAAATAAACCACTCGTAATTTTTCGTTTCACAAAAAAAATTCTTCAAAGTTGCCGCTTTGTTGAAAATAAAAATTCCGTACGAGGAAGTCCGAAAGAATTCGCGTAGATCGCGTTAAAGGTGTTTCGAGGAGAAACTATTTGAATTTTCTTGAAGTTTCTTCTTCTCCGGCAATGTTTACCGTTATTTTTTTAATAAAAAATAAACTTTGAGCAATTTCCTTCGGTTTTTTTTTCTTCATTGTTTTCATTATCCTTACATGCTCGAATGAACGCTGACGCTATGATCGAGTAGTTTCTGAGCGTAATGATTTTCAAAGTACATGTGGATCACGAACATTACAATCATTACAAAGTCCTTCAGAAACGCAAGCAGATCGTTTGAGCTCACCAATATCTATGTATTTTTGTTTGTTTTTTTTTTTGACAAAAAAAAACAATATTAAAAATGTGAAAGGGAAAGAAAAAAAAATGAGTTTTATGTTAGGTCCTTTTGCGAGAATTCTCAATTTTCCACAACGTCAAAGTAATCGTTATGAAAAATAAACTCTAAATAAAAAAAAAACAAAAATTCCAAAAACGAATCACCTCAAAGTACGCGTGGGTGCTTACCTGAACCGCCGTAACACTGATCACTATCATATTCAGGCCGGCTGTGAGCAGGAACGATCCGTTATGAGCCGACTCGATGATTTCTACGAAACTTTTTTTTCCAAACAATCCGACGTAACAACCGGTCCGACATCCTTTTGTAATTTCCTTCTGTCGTTCTTATTGTATTATTATTATTTTTGTTCCATTAGAAAATCAAAAGAAATACAAACTTTATCGTTTCCGTGTGGCGATCGATGCAATCAATGAAAATCGTGTATGTCACGTCGTCGATCATCTCGGGAACAACATCGAAACTATGATCCTCGTCTCCCACGGCGTTCTTTAATCTATATCTGAATTTTGCAAATAATCATCGTTTCCAACGATATTCGGAAATTAAGGGTTCGGGGAGGGACACCTCCACGATCTTTTACGAATTGTCGAGGACAAAAAAGTAAATAAACCGTACGTTTCTTATCTGACTTTAAGTCGTGGAAAAATTCCCTTTAACGATGTGAATATTTTTTTTTTGTATAAATGCTCAAGAAATCATTTCCAACAATTTTACGTTTAGGGCCTTTATCTATACGCCCCCTCCCCCTCCCCCGCCGCCTTTCAGAGATAGAAAAAAAGTAAAATGCGTTTTTCTTCGGACTTTAAATCGTGGAAAATTTTGCTGAACGGTACGGAAATTAATCCATGTATTACCCCAGTACGGAGAACATGCCGCAAGCGTGTTCGATAAAAACGACGAACATCGAATCAGCGGCGACGATCCCGGTGCATACGAGAATCGTGTTAGCCGTAATGTGCGCGTAAATCGGATAATAATATTCCTGAACGTCAACGGGATAATAAACGGGTGTAGGAAATGTTTTCGTGCCGTTTCCTAATGTGCCGATTATCTGAGGAATTAACGGTAGCACTACGTACGACACCACACCCACGTAAATGCAGACTGTACGCGAGGCAGAAAAAATAAAAATAAAATCATCGGTTTCCCGGGGAAAAATTTATTTGCTTTTAGCTTGATTAATTAATTATCGTGGAATAACTCACTCGCCCAGAAGACGGTAAATGCTCGACCACTTTTCGCGTGCCTCTCCATTATTTCGATCTCCTTCGAGTTTAGCGACGTATCCGCGCTGTCCAATACGTACTCGAGCATTAGTCTCATCTAGGATCAGCAAAATTCACAGCGGTGACCAAATTTCGTTGATATACTTGAGGTAGTAGTCTGGTTACTTGAGCCGATTTTCATGTCTTTTTTGGAGGGCGTTTTTTGTAGGAAAATAAAAATGAATCGTTTTGGATATTTAGGATTTTTTTATTTACATATTAAAGATACAAAAAAAAAATGTTTTGAAAAAATTTAATAGTTTATTATTATTATTATTATTGATCGAAGTTGGCACCTCGAAAAAAAGCGCGTGGGTGGCCCCGGTGATTTTGGCTCTTGATGTTATCTGAAATAAAAAATTCTTGATAATTCTTAATCTATAGACATGTCATTCTGGTCGGAACTACTGAAGTTCAATTTCATGGATGAATAACAAAATGGCGGACTTTGGAAAAAACGTGCTTTTCCATTTTGTTATTTATCCATGAAATTTAACTTCAGTAGTTCCGACCAGAATGACATGTCTATAGATTAAGAATTATCAAGAATTTTTGATTTCAGATAACATCAAGAGCCAAAATCACGGGGCCACCCAAGCGTATTTTTTTTCGAGGTGCCAACTTCGATCAATAATAATAATAATAATAAACTTACATTTTTTCAAAAAATTTTTTTTTTGTATCTTTCATATGTAAATAAAAACATCCTAGATATCCAAAACGATTCATTTTTATTTTCCTACAAAAAAACGCCCTCCAAAAAAGACATGAAAATCGACTTAAGTTACCAGACTACTACCTTAAGTAAAATAGTTGCAAATTGAAAATTGCACGTATCTTATCTCATTATTATTATTTTTTAGTCAAAGAATTGAAGATTTATACGCAGTCAGGAGACCGAAAAAAGGCGTTTTTTTCAAGAATTTTTCCTGGAAAGACGTTTTAATTTATTAACGCAAAAATTTATATACGTATTGTGGTAACTTTTAACTATATTTTCATATTTTTTATTTGTAAAAATAATGATTTTTAAAGCTGCTATAGTCGATCTCCGGGAGCTCCTCTAAAAAAGGTGTCTGACGGTGAGCACGATATCCCCGGCTTGGATTATCCAAATTGAAAAAACCAAAAAGATTCTATTAGTGGATAGATAAATCTAGGTGTTGATCGAAGGAATAGTCGAAATTTTCATTTTTGACAAAATGGCGGCTCCAAAAAGAAAAAATTCTAATTTTCGACCAAGTTTTTTCGTTTAATTGTTTAAAAAAAAAATAGAAATAATTATCGAAAATCCTTATTCCTTCGATCAATACCTGAAGAATATATCTGAGAAGGTTGTGTTAAAATTGCAGACCGATCGGTTCAGCCGTTTTTGAGAAATCGTGCTCACCGACTTTGAAAACACCGTTTTGAGAAAAACGCGTTCAAAGTTTCCAAAGTCGTTCACACATCGTTAAAAATCCTTACAAATATGCATGTATCTCCAAGAATATTTGCCGAAACGATTTGAAATTTTCACAGAATATACTCAAGTATATGTACATTCTGAAAATGAAGTAAAAAAAAATCGATTTTTTTTAATTTCCAACTGCGTATAACCCGTTAATGATGGTCTTTGAAAAAATTATTATTATTGTCACAAACAGTTAACAGCCTGAAGCGTCGATTCCGGCCAAATTTAGTGTCAGAGATTGTTTAAAAAATAAATAAATATAAAAGAAAAGATGTGCGTGGCCGCCACGCACGTTGAAAGTGAAACTTCTTTAGCTTCTGATGAAATTGAAACGAAAGTTAATAGCCTATTTACATTTGTTTACATTTTACATTAGTAATTTTCCATTATAACAATTGAAATGAATTCTAATAGTTTATTTGAATTTATTTAACCGATAGCAGTGGACGCGTGGTCGGCGCGCGTCTTTGGCGATCTCTCACGTTAAGCAGTATTGGCCATGGTTAATATTGAGATGGGTGACCGCTTAGCCGTGCACTGGCTCGCACGCCGACTACTAAGCGGAAGGCAATTTTTCGGACTTTCCGATGGCAATACAACTGAAACTCACCCAAAACAAAAGCCGTCTGTATCGACACAGGTTTCCCGCAGTTTCCCTGTGTCCATGGCAAGTGCGATACTGTTTAGCTAAGACGTTTGCGGACGCAATGGAAGTTAGATTAGCTCAGCAAAGTGCGGGTAGGGAGTGATAGGGGGAAAAATGGAAAGAACGGAATTGGGAAGGGTCATACGTAAAAACCCGAAAGGGTATATGTTGGAACATTCAATAACAATAATAATATCAATAATTTTTAATTAAAAAATTTAAATGAATTTCAATAGATTATTTAAATTTGTTTAAATTTCATATTAATATTTTTAAATTATAAACATTAAAACGAAATTTAAGTTTGTTTAAATTTTATATTAATAATTTTTAATTATAAATTACACTTCGTGCAGGTGCGAACGACTCGAAAGCGAGAAAGTTCCTTGCACATGAAACAACGTTAGCATTCTGCGATCGCACACACGAGCCGGAGACGCGCCGGTCGTGCACCGACGCGTAGTGCCAGCCAATCACAGCGATGTAGTGGTATCCGACCGGCTCGTTCGTGTGTCAGCAAACTGCCACGTCGTGTCATGTGCGAGCAGCATAACGCGCTGACCTTGCCCTCGACACTCAGCAGTGAGTAGTGGGGGTATGTACAATAGTATAGTACAGTATAAAGTGGGAGAAGAGACGACATAGTGGGGGAATATATTCCCCCACTTCTATTATTGATCGTTACGCTTTTTCGTGTCGCCAATTCCGTGACGCGAACTAGGCTTGTACCCTACCAAAAGAAGTTTCACTTGGATAAATGGAAAATCCCATGAAAGCTCGAATTACACGTTGATCTTCCCGATAATTGTATCCGGACCATGGGACGTCCGTGACATTTTGCAAAACGCCAAAAATACTCTCACAAAATAGAGTCAACACGTTTTGTGGGAATATTTTTTGCAGGTTCATTGTTTGGTTCTTCTCCTTTTAACTCAGCATTTGACCCTTTCGTGATGGTAGTTGGACCAGCACCAGTGCTCAGGGCGCGGGGGTTCACGACATCCGAGCGTTAAGGCACCAGACCACGGTAAAAAAAAAAAAAAAATCACTTTTTGAAAGATGCACTTGCTAAGAATGCTCTCACCAAATTTTGTAAAGCAATTCGTAAAATTGACGGAGATACAGCATTTTATGTGAAACCAAGAGCACGACCGCGCCGCGCAAAACTTTGAGCACGTTTTTCTCGAAACTACGTTTTTCAACCTGATTGACAACACATTTAAAAAAACTATTCATCCGATTTGCATGTACCAAGTCTTAAAATTTTCGAAAATCCAGTCTCTATGGCACCACGTAGGGGGGTTTTTTTTTTTTCCATAAACGATGAAAATTTTCTGTGAAAATGGGAATTAAAATTTGCTGGTCGGCCATTTTTTTTTCAAATATCGAAATTCCCTTAGGTGATGCAATAAACCTATATGTCTAGTTTATGAATATATGTTTTTTTCTTTTTTCTGATGAACAAACCTTTCAAGCCCCCCCTAAGCCCAAACCCTAAGCCTTTTGTGGCTTAATTGCTGTCGACCACCAAGCAGCAATTTCGTTGGAGTGTCCTTTTGGAAACGGCGTAAACCGCAAACTATTCTTAAGATACGAATAAAAAAATTTGTGTAGTGTCTTCTATATGTATATATTGAATATTAGTATCAATAATAAAAAAAAAACCATTCATCGTTTGCTCGAAAAAAATTATGAAAAATACACCCTCGTACCGCGCGCGCACCGTGGTCTGGTGCCTTAAGAACCGCGCGCGACACCCCCGGAATCGACCCGCCCCCATTCATCGCAGCGAGATTTTGCGTATGGATTTCTAAAAGCTGGGGGTCCGTAACATCGAATTGCATCACTAAACGGGTGAAAAAAAATGTCCGACTCATTCGCCCGGGAATCGAACGCCTGTCCGCGTCCGCGAAAATCCGAGCCTAATCCACTGAGCCTCTCCCGGGAAAAAAAAAACTCCAATAAAATAGTCTAAGATCCGAATTAGGGTCGACCTTCACCCATCGCGTAATCGGATGAAAAGCTTTTATATCAAATTCAGTATGTTAGAAAACATATCGTGAGTGGGTTGCCTAACAAATTCCTGGGATAAGTATGATTAATTAACAATTCAAATCTGAGTTTTTATTCACCCATGGGTTTAACGAATAAATTTAATACCAAGCCTATAGAATATGCAGACGTTGGATTGTCTATTCTTTTTCCTGGTCTAACTACTGGGTTGTCAGGTATAAACAGGTAAGTCGAAACTAACTATCTTCAACCATTTGTTTACTAAATAAATCTTATATCAAAATAAGCGCTGTTTCATTGCAAACGCGATGAAAAGTGAAATTTTGATGCGAATGGAATGTGCGACAAAGAGGTCTGAGCAAGATTTTTTTGCAGACAACCCTATATCATCGTGTTTGCAATGAAACAGCGCTTATTTTCATATAAGATTTATTTAGTAAACAAATGGTTGAAGATAGTTAGTTTCGACTTACCTGTTTATACCTGACAACCCAGTAGTTAGACTAGGAAAAAAATGGACAACCCAACGTTTGCATATTCTATAGGCTTCATACTTTCGGTTGGTATTAAATTTATTCGTTAAACTTACGACTGCAATGTTGAATAAAAACTCATAATTGAATTATTAATCAATCAAAGTTATCCCTGAACTTTGTTGGCAACCAACTCTGCGATATATTCTCTAACATACTAAATTTGATATAAAAAAGTTTCATCCAATTTACGCCGATGGGTGAAGGTCGATTTTAATACGGATCGTCTACTAAAAATTGCTAAACGCCACAGATCGATGTATAATTAGAGTTTTCACCTTTTTGAAATTCACCAGCCAGTTTATGATTTTGGTCGTGCACAAGGCGTCGCAGAAAATTGGCGGGATGCACTCGATGATAACGGCGACATCAGGCCAGGCCAGTAGCGCGTAAATTATCTGCATATTTTTCACGAATTTAATTATCACGAAAAAAAATTGTATTAACACAACGATATATTCAACTTACTGAATTTATTTTTCACGAACGCCGAAACGGAAAAATAATCTATATATGTATGTACATATATATTATTTTTTTTACTTTCGGCGTTCGTGAAAAATAAATTAGGCTTTATAGGCGTGTCTGTTACCCTGCTGAAAAATTGAGTTGACGTGATTGAAAAATAAATAAAAATCGCAAGACGGCTCGCGGTTTTGTTCTGACCAGGCCAGAGTCCGACCGACGTCAATAATATTCTGTTAATGTCGTAATGACGTCGATTTCCAAAGTTCATACTTGCTCGAAGGTCCCGCAGAGACTGAGCGATGAGTGGAGAGACGCATTTTTTTTTTTTTTTTTTTTTTCCATTAATCCACCGTCACCGGTAAAATTTCGAGCTTCCTAATGAATTCTCTTGGATGTCGCGACGCGCGATATCGATATTTTATATTAGTCCGCGTGCTGAAGGGGTTGCCGGACTTTCGCTCCCTTATGTTGAGCGAAAAAAGGAAGGGAACCAGTAGAATTGAAGGAAAATCGTGAATTCTCTTTCGACGTCGATATAATTGACGTCCAAGAGGAAAATGGGGTTGCCACCCACCCTTTGTTCGTAGCATAGAAAATCCCACGAAAAGAATAATACTACAATACGAAGTTTCGACGGTTCTTTGTGACGAGGGAAGCTTGGAAATTGTTTGAAGTTTCTCGCGAACAATTTGCTAGTTTCAATTTTTACCTTTTTTTTTCTTTACTCTCACCTATAACCCTCAGTTTCACATTTTCATCGATTTCACGGTCAGTACTAACTCGGCAGTCGCAGCGATAACAACTTGGATAAAACAATCCAATTTTCAATAGTCAATTGTTCGGCTAGCAAGTATTCTATTAATCTATAACAAAAATATTCTCGATGTACCAAAATCACCAAAAATTCGATCGATCACGGATTTTTCGAAAAATCACTGAAATCAAATGATCATTGTTGACCATTTAAATCACAATGATCCAGAGAAGCGATCGATGAAGCGAGGTAAGTGAGCGAAAGAGTAAAATTGTTGAACAAATCGTTGGAAACTTTTTGTTATTTTCTTATTCAACAAATTCACCATTTTTATCTTGTAGTGGTGTGGAGACCAAACGAAATTCACTCTATGAGGATAATATATATTTTCTCAATTTATTACTAGAAAGTGATGAAAGAAACGAAGGATCGGGCCATTTTTGCGAATAATTTCGAGAGAGAAAAAAATTACAATTCAATAAAATCTTCATTCTACTATCGATTCTCGCCACATTATATACCAAAAATGGATATTCCATTTAATTCTGAAAAATGTTGTGGAATATCGACAATTTTTCGCAATTGGAGCAATGACGTTTTTCTTTGAATAATCAAAAATTCTCCAAACTTCGATACCGTCTATTGATTTTAGTCCAATTTCCAATACAAAATATTATTTTCTAAAATCCTTTCTGTTACTCGTGAGAAATTTACAAATTTTTCTTATCGGGGTCAAATTTTTTTGATGGAAATTCCGTTCTGACGCGTAATTTTTCAAACTTAACGCGAATAACAATTTACCTCGTAGCAGGAAAGGAAAAGGACTGCGAGAGAAATGAAAAAAAAAAACAATCTCTATGAACATGAGAGGATATTTTTTAAATTCATTTATTTTTACCGAAAGACACACACTACGAACAAATAATTATCTTCTATTCAGGGCCATTTCCGAGGGGAGGGGTTTTTTTTTTGTTTTTTATTATTTATTCCTGCATCGTTCGCAGAACGGTGAAGTACGAGACTGCGGTTCGAGCGAGCTTTGTGAAATATTATTTTTCGTCAATCGGGTTGGTCCGTTGTAAATTTAATTTTTTTTCGTTACGCGAAACGTTAAATGTTATTTGAGATTTTCTCACCCAAACGAAGTTCTCGATGGAAAGAACGTAGAGGCGACCGACCGTCAGAACGCAAGGCACGAGACTTCTCAGCGTGATCATGAACAAAAGTTTTTGAGCTCTTATCGAGCCACGATACCAATTGCTGTTCATTCTACGATAATGAAATGCCGAAAGTTATTCTCACGGTCGATTCGATATTCACCGGTTATTTCATTTTTTAAAATACTCGTTAAACTTAAAAACCATAGAGAGTATATCGCTAACGAATCATATGTTTCGTGGATTTTTTTTTTTAATTCGAATATTTCGCACATTTGATTGTGACAAATTTGTTGAGCCACGAAAAATTTTCAAATCGATCTACCGCGTAATTTATTATCGAAAAAAAATGTACGATTTTTTTCGTTGCACCGAAATAAACCACTCGTAATTTTTCGTTTCGCAATAAAAATTGCTCAAAGATGGCATTTTGTTGAAAGCAAAAATTTCGCACGAGGCAGTCTAAAAGAATTCGCAGAAATCGTGTTTAAAATGTTTCGAGAAGAACTTGTAGCCCGGGGAGCCAGCGACCGTTTTGTTACGTTATTTTTGATCAGGTCCCTTGTAGCGTAACAATAAGATAATCGGAAGTCTGGTAACCATCCTAGGGTGGCTTTTGCACCCTTAGATGTTTAAAGGGTGAATAAAAAATAATTAAAAAATTACATTATTATAATCAGTCTGGCACTGTGGGATATCAAAGTTGAGAATATTTCAAGTGTATGGAAAAATCGCCAGACCGGTGGATGAGTGGAAAGTTGGGTGCTAGAGGGGGCTGAAATGGCGCACAAAATTGCACTATTCACATTTTAATAATCAGGTTGGGTTTGATTGATTATTCTAAAATACAGTCCCACCAAGTACGCACAAAATTGCACTACTTACAGTAAAATAATCGGGTTGGGTTTGATTATTCTTAAATACATCCTGACAACAAAACCTCCCCCGTGGTCTCACTCGCACTCACGGGGGAGGTTTTGTGGCTCTGGCGGGGTGTTTCCACCGGAAATTTGGTCTTGCATCGGGAAAATTAATTTGTGGGGAACTATTTTGGAATCAAGCATAACCAACCTAATTATTTTACTGTAAATAGTGCAATTTTGTGCGTCACATCAGTCGCCTCTACTAGCCAACCCTTGCCGCCCATCCGCCGATCTGGCGATTTTTTTTATTCGCTTGAAATATTCTCAGCTTTGATTTCCCGAAGTGCCAGACTGATTATAATAATGTAATTTTATTATTTTTGATTCACCCTTTAAAAATCTCTAGGAGCGCAAAAGGCACCTCCGAACGGTTGCCAGACCTCCGATTATCTTATTATCCCCACAAAGTAATCTTCCCGATGCCAGACCGAAATTCCAGTGGAAAAACACCGCCGGACCAGCAAAACCTCCCCCGTGGTCTCACTCGCACTCACAGGGGAGGTTTTGTGGCTATGGCGGGGTGTTTCCACCGGAATTTCGGTCTTTCATCGGGAAGATTAATTTGTGGGGAACTATTTTGGAATCAATCAAAACCAACCTAATTATTTTACTGTAAATAGTGCAATTTTGTGCGTCACATCAGTCGCCTCTACTAGCCAACCCTTGCCGCCCATCCGCCGATCCGGCGATTTTTTTTATTCGCTTGAAATATTCTCAGCTTTGATTTCCCAAAGTGCCAGACTGATTATAATAATGTAATTTTATTATTTTTGATTCACCCTTTAAAAATCTCTAGGAGCGCAAAAGGCACCTCCGAACGGTTGCCAGACCTCCGATTATCTTATTATCCCCACAAAGTAATCTTCCCGATGCCAGACCGAAATTCCAGTGGAAAAACACCGCCGGACCAGCAAAACCTCCCCCGTGGTCTCACTCGCACTCACAGGGGAGGTTTTGTGGCTATGGCGGGGTGTTTCCACCGGAATTTCGGTCTTTCATCGGGAAGATTAATTTGTGGGGATCTATTTTAGAATCAATCAAATCCAACCTAATTATTTTACTGTAAATAGTGCAATTTTGTGCGTCACCTCAGCACCCTGTACTAGCACATCCTTTCCGCCGAACCGCCGGTCTGGCGATTTTTTTATTCACTTGAAATATTCTCAATTTTGATATCCCAAAGTGCCAGACTGATTATAATAATGCAATATCATTATTTTTGCTTCACCCTTTAAAAATCTAAGGGCACAAAAGCCACCCCCGGACGATTGCCAGACCTCCGAATATCTTATTGTTTCGCTACAAGGGGCAGATTACGAAAGTTCTAGGGCCATTTTCTATGGTGTAACGAAATCGGTCGCTGGCTTCCGGATTATGGAATTTTCTTGAAGTTTGCCCTTTTAGGGCAATGTTTGTTGTTATTTTTCAATAAAAAATGAACTTTAAACAATTTCCTTCGGTTTTTTTTTGTTCATTGTTTCACTATTCTTACATGTTCGAATGAACGCTGACACTGTGATCGAGTAGTTTCTGAGCGTAATGATTTTCAAAGTATAAATGGATCACGAACAGTATAATCAGTACAAAGTCCTTCATAAACGGAAGCGGATCGTTTGAGCTCACCAATACCTATGTATTTTTTTTTCCAGGAAAAAACATTAGAAATTCGAAACGGGAAGTAAAGAAAAATGAGTTTTGGGTTAGGTCCTTTTGCGAGAATTTTTAATTTTCCACAACGTGAAAGGAATCGTTATGAAAATTTAAAAGTTAAAAAAAACAAAAAGTGCAATTACGTATCACCTTAAAATACGCTTGATTGCTTACCTGAACCGCCGTGACACTGATCACCATCATATTCAGGCCGGTTGTGAGCAGGAACGATCCGTTATGAGCGGATTCGATGATTTCTACGAAACTTTTTTTTTTTTCAAACAATCCGACGTAACAAAACGATCCGACATCCTTTTGTAATTTCCTTCTGTCGTTCTTAGTGTATTATTATTATTTTTTGTTTTCCATCGGAAATGAAAAAAATACAAACTTTATCGTTTCCGTGTGGCGATCGATGCAATCGATGAAAATCGCGTATGCCACGTCGTCGGTTCTCTCGGGAATAGCATCGAAACTTTGATCCTCGTCTTTCACGGCGTTTTTCAATCTATATCTGAATTTCACATATAAACATCCGTCCCAATGATATTCGGCAATTAAGGATCGGGGAAGGACACCTCCACGATCTTTTGCAAGTCGTCGAGAAAAAAATAAAAAATAAACCGTACGTTTTTTATCTGACTTCGAATCGTGCAAAATTCCCTTTAACGATGTGAATATTTTATGTTTTTGTTTAAATGATCAAGAAATCGTTTACAACAATCTTACGTTTAGGGGCTCTCTTTTTGTATAAAAAAAATAAATAAATAAAATACGTTTGTTTTCTCACTTAAAATCGTGGAAAATTCTTTTTAACAGTACGGGAATTAATCTTTGTATTACCCGAGTACGGAGAACATGCCGCAAGCGTGCTCGATAAAAGCGACGAACATCGAATCGGCGGCGAGGATCCCGCTGCATACGAGAATCGTGTTAGCCGCAATGTGCGCGTAAATCGGATAATAATATTCCTGAACGTCAACGGGATAATAAACGGGGGTGGGAAATTTTTTCGTATCGTTTCCCAATGTACCGATTATCTGAGGAATTAACGGTAGTCCAACGTACGACAGGACACCCATGTAAATGCAGGCTGTGCGCGAGGTAAAATAATCGATTTCCCAGGCGAATATTTGTTTGCGCTTAACTTGATTGATTAATTCTCGTGGTATTACTCACTTGACCAGAAGACGGTAAATGCTCGACCATTTTTCGCGTAACTCTCCATTATTTCGATCTCCTCCGAATTTAGCGACGTGTCCATGTTGCCCAATACGTACTCGAGCATTATTCTCATCTAGGATCAGCAAAATTTCACAGCAGTGACCAATTTTCATCGATATACTTAAGTAAAATAGCGGCAAATTATAAATTGCACGTGTCTTATTTCATTTATTATTTTTTTTCAGTTAGGGAATTCATGATAGTTTTTTTTTTTTAATTATTATCATTGTAACAAACCAGTGAACAGCCTGAAACGTCGATTCTGGGCAAATTTAATAAATATAAATAAATAAATGAATGGGAAATCGCACAAAAATTTATGTTACACATAGATCTTCCACGATAATTGTATCGGACCATGGGACGTCTGTGGCTTCTTGCAAAACGCCAACAATCGTCCCACGAAATGAGTCATGACGTTTTATGGGACTATCTTTGGCGGTTCCATTGTCCGCGGTACTTTCCCCTTTAACCCACCGCTTTCCCCTTTTGTGATTCAATGGACCAGCCCCAGTACCCGGGGGTCACAACATCCGAGCGATAAGAACCGCGCGCGCACTCGCCTACACCCCCGAAATCGACCGCCCCCGTTCATCGCAGCGAGGTTTTGCGCATGGATTTCTGATAGCTGGGGGTGCGAACCATCGAATTGCAGGAATAAACGCGTGAAAAAAAATTTCAGAATTATTCGCAGCCGAGAATCGAACCCCCGGTCCGTTTCCGTGCAAACCCGAGCCTCATCCACTGAGCTACTGCCCTCCCGAGAAAAAACGCTATAATAAAAATGGTTAAACGGCACAGGTTAATGTATAATTAAAGTTTTCACCTTCTTGAAATTCACCAGCCAGTTTATGATTTTGGTCGTGCACACGGCGTCGCAGAAAATTGACGGTATGCACTCGATGATAGCAGTGACATTGGGCCAGGCCAGTAGCGCGTAAATTATCTGCATATTTTTCACAAATTTAAATATCACGAAAAAATTGTATTAATACAACGACATATATATATATATATATATTTGTTTTCCTTTCGGCGTTCGTGAAAAATAAATTGAGCTTCATAGGTCTGTCTGTACCCTGCTGAAAAATTGAGTTGACGTAATTGAAAAGTAAATAAAAATCGCAAGACGACTCGAGATTTTATTCTGACCGGGCCAAAGTCCGAACGACGTCAATAATATTCTGTTAATGTCATAGAAACGTCGATTCCTAACGTTCATACTTGCTCGAAGGTCCCGCTGAGACTGAACGATGCGCGGACGGACGCATTTTTCTTTTCACCCATCCACCGTCATCGGTAAAATTTCAAGACCCTTAATGAATTCTGTTGCATGTCGCGACGTGCAGTATCGATGTTTTACAGTTGTCTGCATGCTGCAGCGCTTGTCGGCCTTTGTCTCTCTTTTGTCGAGCGAAAAAAGAAAGGAAACCAGTAGAATTGAAGGAAAATCGTGAATTCTCTTTGGAAGTCGATATAATTGATGTCGAAGAGAAAAAAGGGGTTGCCACGCACCCTGTCTTCGCAGCATAGACAATTGCACGAAAGGAAAAATGCTACCAATACGAAGTTTCGACGTTTCTTCGTCGCAAAGCAAGCTTTGAAGATTCTTTGAAGTTTCTAGCGAACAATTTGTTCGTTTCAATTTTTACCATTTTTTCTTTACCCTCACCTATAACCACCGTACAGTTCCATATTTCCATCAATTTCACGATCAGTACTAACGCGGCAGTCGCAGCGACAACTTCGGTAAAACAACCAAATTTTCAATAGTCAATCATTCGATGGATGAGTATGTTATTAATCACTATCAAAAATGTTCTCGATATACCAAAATCACCGAAAGTTCGATCGATCAAGGGTTTGTCGAAAAATCCGTGAATTCAAATGATCACAATGCCGGAGAAGCGATTGACGAAGTAGAGGCGGGCGAAAGAAGAAAATTGTTTAACAAATCGTGAGAAAACATTTTGTTATTTTCTTATCAAACAAATTTGCCGGTTTTTTATCTTGTAGCGGTGCGGGGTAAACGAGAGGGGACCAAACGAAATTCACTCTACGAGTATAATACATATTTTCTAAATTTATTACTATCACTAGACATACACTACGTTCGAATCATCGTACGCGATTCGGGATAATTTTCGGGCTTGTTTTATCTCGTCACTCCTGCATCGTTCGCAGCATGGTGAAGTACGAGGCTGCGGTCTTAACGAGCTTTAGAAACGTTATTTTGTGATTAGCTGAATTGTTAAAAATTAGATTCAATTTTATTTTGTTTACGTCCAAAGATCAATTTTATTTCCTATTTCCTCACCCAGACAAAGTACTCGATGGAAAGAGGATAGAGACCACCGACCGTTAGAACGCAAGGTGTGAGACTTCTCATCAGAATAAAGCGGAGAAGCTTCTGCGCTCTGGCCGAAGCGCGATACCAGTTGCTGTGCAATCTGCAGTAATGAAGTACGGAAAATATTCTCAATCGTTATTCGAGGGAATTTTATAACAGTTCCCGCTAAACTTCAACAGCAATGTGATAAAGGAATCGCGTGATCTCGTATTTCATTTAAATTCGAGTACCGTGGAGTCTGGCGCAAATTGACCGAACACCTTCACACCAGTTGACCGAGTGGCCGGTAGGTTACCCCCACCGCGCGTCTATCCCTTCGCCGAGCACGCGGCATCTAACGCATGCGCACTGAACCGACGCCAGTTAGCAAAAGAGTGGGGATAGAGGGGTGGTCAACTTGCGTGAACGTGCCTCGGTCTCGACTAGTCAGCTTACGCGAGACTGCCGTGTATTTCGTTACACTTCGTTGTGACACATTTTTTAAGCCACTTCATCCAAGCATCGATATTTTTTTTTTTCAATATGGCGATCTATCATCGATGCCGGGGAAATAACGACGTGCAGCCAAGGTATAGTGAACAAACTAAAATATGTACTCATCACGTTTGTTCAAAGCGCATTTTCATTGAGCATAAACTTACAATATTCAAAAACAACATTTAAGAGAATTCGCTCAATGATCGAGAATAGCTCAAGGAACAGCGGATAATTTATTTTTCTCGATGTTTTTAAGTTTCTCATTTTTTTTGTTTATTTTTCTTTTTATTTGCAATGAAAATTGACCTTGAACAATTTTTGTTAATTCTTTTACTATCGTACATGTTCGTACGAAGGCTGTTACTATGATCGAGCAATTTCTGGCCGTAATAATTATCCATGTACATGTGCATCATGAATAATATCATCAACTCGACGTTGTTCGCAAGCTGAGCCGGATTGCCCGCGTTCATCAATATCTATTTGGGAAAAATCGAATTTATTAGATCGAGAAGAAAAAAGAAATCGATATGCGGTGCCGATTTATAACGTTGTACGATTGGCAAAAAAAAATCCAAGAAATTTGAATTTATCGACGAATATCAAACACCATTCATGTTTTATTCATAAAAATCGTGGCAATCTAATGAAATGCACTTTTTTCTTTATTCAGTATTTTATAGAAATTCTTGTACATAAAATCGAACGTTAATCTTCAACGAAACGATATCAATATTGGTAAACAGCACCACATATTATAAGTACTTTGAAATTTGCAAAATGCGCCATTTTCTGAAAATTTTTAACACCACCGAGGAGCGATAGGAAAAAAAATTTCCCACGTTCCATCTTTCGCGAGAAGTTATTTAGGTTTCCGCAAGGTCCAAGAATCTCTATGACCAATTAAGTGGAATGCAAAAAAAATAATTGCAATTTTAAACTCCCTTAACGGATTAGGCCACACTAGAGGTCGAAAAAATAGACTTTTTTGCGAATTTTTTTTCCAGAAAAACTACAAAATAAATCGAGATTACGAAATAGGGTGTTTATCATACATATCAGTGACGGTATACAATAATTTTTTTGAACCGATTGATTTCAAAATGGCGACTGTGCAGCGTTTTTACAATGACGTCTCCGTTTATGTTGGCCGGAAACATAACTCAATTTTCAACCGATTCATTTCAAATTTTGAATATATATTTAACAATACATTGTCTATGGAAGTGCGTATGAGTTTTTTTTATATTGCACAGTTCATTTGCTATTAACAATTTTCTGACGATTTTTCAAGCAAATTTTTCACTTTTCACTTTAGAAGTGCGCCATTTGGCCAAAAATCAATATATCGAAAAAATCCTACGCACTTCCACAGACAATGTATTTTTAAAGATATATTCAAAATTTCAAGTGAATCGGTTGAAAATTGTCTGAGTTATGTTTCCGGCCAACAAAAACGGAGACGTCATCGCAAAAACGCTGCACAGCCGCCATTTTGAAATTAATCGCTTCAAAAGAATTATTGTATACAGTCACTGATATGTACGATAAATACCCTATTTTGTAATCTCGATATATTTTGTCGTTTTTCTGAGAAAAAAATCCCCAAAAAAGCCTATATTTCCGGCCTCTAGAGTAGCCTAACCCCTTAATACGTAAAATACTTACTTGAACCGCCGTGACACTGACGACCAGCATATTAATGCCGATTATAAACATAAATAAAATGTTATGAACGGACTCGATGGTTGCGGCGAACCTTTTTTTTTGTTTCAAACATTTAGATAAAAACACGCTCCCCGACATTTTTTTTCATTTCTTTCTGTCACTGTTATTTTGTTTTTTTTTCTATTCAAATAGACTACAAACTTTATCGTTTCCGCGTGCCAATTGATGCAATCGATGAAAATTTTATACGTCACGTCCTCGAATTTTTCAAGATTTACATCGAAACTTTTATCCTCGTCCTTTATCGCATTTCGTAGTTTATAGCTGAAGTTCGAAAGAGAAAGTATCGTTACAACGTTTTCACGAGAAATTGAGAACGGCGGGCCATGTCACGTAAATAAATATTCGGATTCGAATCTGAAAAAAATGTGGCGGAAGATGCGTTTGTTTTTTTCAATATTAAACTAACATTTAGAAAAATTGGAACTTCTCTGAATACGAAACGGAGGAAAGAGAAAAGTGGAAGAGGGACGGAGACAGTGAGGAACGACAAATATCGGGAATTCTGATACACACGACGAACAATGCACACACCAAAGTACCTTAATTGTTTAGCGAGTATAAAGCGTCCGGGTGGCATCATATTCATGCGTAGAAATTGCGGGGAGAGCAAGAAAAAAAAATCAAACTACGTTTAAAATAGAAATATACACTGGGGTATTACGGTACTCTTTGTCCAGGAAGTAAAACGTTCGTTTTGTTTGATCGCAAACAACATATTGTACTGGTCATTAGCGCGAAACTTTGTCGCAACGAAATTCTAGCGATTCAAAAAAATGTCACACTTCAGCGATTCGAACGCAGGCTTTAAAGAGATGAATCACACGCCCAGCCATCACTTCGAAATCGCGAAGTGTACTTTCTCCGAAATGACACAACCGATTTGGATGAAATAAGCTTAGCCACTGGAGTACGGTGGCAAGAAGTGGCTAAGCTTTTTTCATTCCGATCGGTTGTACCGTTTTGGAGAAAGTACCGATGAGAATTTTAGGCTTTCCCTCTCACACTCACGTGTCACGTGGCGCATGTGTGCCTTTCTCTTAAGAGCATGTGAGGGATCTCTTTTACCGACTCTGTATTACCACTGGAACCTCCCGTAACTTACGTGGGCGGAGTCAGGTGGAGAAGTAGGTTGGGTGGGGGTTGCTGGCTAAGGACCGACGCGCGAGGCTTTAGATTCGGGCTCACCGGACGCGTTCAATAATTTTCCCGTGCCCATGTGAGTTTATAGTTACGGCACTGCCCGAATGCGAGAGAAGGGGAACCGCGAATACAGCTGTCGACCCCTCGTGGCTCACGATAGGTACTTCAAAGATCTTTTACTTTGATTACCGATTGAGCAAGACATAAAAGGTGTTTACCGACCGAGTCCATTGAAATTTTCGGCCAAGCACCATTCCTAAAGATCGCAAGATCGTGGACGTACGCCGATTCTATTTACCCCAATACGGAGAACATGCCACATGCGTGCTCAACGAAAACGACAAACATCGATTGGATAGTAACGGCGCTTGTACGTGACACCAAACTGCTTGCAAATATGAACATGTAGATCCAATAATAATATTTCTCCAAGTCGACGGGATAATAAACGAGTACGGCAAATTTTCTTGTACTGTTTCCCAATCTGCCTGTGATCTGTGGTATCAGCGGGGTTGCATGAAACGCTATGGTGATGGAGTACAGGACGACTGCAATCGATGAAGAATAATCGGTGTTCGGTTATAGTTTCTATTTAGGTGCAAAATTAATTTTTCAAATTTTATTTATCATAAATTACTCACTCGGCCACATGATGCTAAATCTTCGACCATTTTTCGCGTAACTTTCCATTATTTCGAACTCCTCCGAGCTTAATGACCCACCCGTGTTCTTCAATACGTGCTCAATCAATATCGTCATCTGGTACTTCAACGAAATTTCACCGGACAGACGGAAATTCCATGAATAAACACAATGAAAATTGTTAGACATTTAAACTTGCCCGGAACGTACTTTGTCATTTTGTTTTTTTTTTATATCAATTCTTTAAGGGGCAACGCCACTCTAGCGGCAGAAAAAAAAGACCTAATTTTGACGATTTATCTTGGGACTATGAAAAAAGGAATAGGATTTTTCTTCAGAGGGTTTATTTAACACATATTGAAGTATGAAAAAAAAAATTTTCATTATCATTTTGTTACAAAATGGCGGCGATAGAGCCCATCTAGAAAATCGCCTTTTTCAAACTGGGACGACGTATTACTTGAAGACCGTTGCATGGGTCGATTTGAAATTTTGATAGTAGCTTCACAATTACATTCTCTATCGGAGTACATAGCCGTTTTTTAATTTAATGTAAACTTTTGTTTTTATAAACAACTTACTGCTTTTTGTTGACAAAAAATCGATTCGTTTTTTCAAAAGTACACCATTTCTACGAAATTTGATTTAAAAAAAAAACCCTACGTAGTCGCATAGCCGATATTATATAGATTATAAACATTTTTTGTTATTTGTCCCAGGTTGTGCTTCACGAGAAAACCGTCCTCCCGTGAAGGTGTTTTAAAAAAAAGACGATTTTCAAGATGGGCTCTGTCGCCGCGATTTGGTATCAAAATGATAATACATTTTTTTCTTTCATACTTCAATATGTGTTAAATAAACCCTGCGAAGAGAAATTCTATTCTGTTTTTCATACTCCCAAAATAAATCGTCAAAGTTAGGCCATGTTTCTCTGCCGCTAGACTGGTGTTAGCCGTTAAGGCGCGTTAAGAAAAATTGTAATTTTTCATAAAAAGTGAACGAGAGATTCCCGTAAGAATTTATTACCAAAAATCCTTCGTTCACGCGGTACACGCGTGTCTATAAAGAAAATGACATTTTTTCGAAAAAATTAAATGCGATTGAAAATGTTTGCAAAAAATGTGAAATCTCTAGGCACAAATAACATTTTCTCGCATCTAAACAAAAAGCTTTTTTTTCTGCAGGAAATCAATGACATGTGAAAATCGCTAAAAACATGGATACGTATGATTCGCTGACCTTCTTGAAATTCAGCAGACAGTTGACGTAGTTTGTCATGCAAACAATGTCGGTGGAGATCATCGGCATGCACTCGGCGATAACGTTCAAGTCCGGCCATGCCAGGACCGCGAAACTCACCTGTACATTGACTCCGCGACATAAATTAAACGAACATTACATTAACGAAAGATGAAACAGTGAATTGTTGCGAAAACATAAAAATACATTTTATACTCATTTTACAACCTTGCTGTAAATTTCAATGGTCGAAAGGAGAAAATAAATGAATAGCGCGAGACGACACGACGCTTTACTCTGACGAGGCCAGAGTCCAATGGCCGTCAATAATATTCTGTTTATCTCGTAAGTACGTCGATCTAAAACGGTCATAGTTGTTCGAAGGTTCCGAAGAGACTGGTCCGTTGCGTGAGATACACATTTTTTTTTCTATTCCACTATTACGAGCACAATTTCAACCCTTTATTAATTCTCTTGGATGTGACGAAGGGTGATCGATGTTTGTCCCTTATTCACGAAGTATCCTAGGGCTAAAGGGGTGGCGATACTTTCGGTCACGTTGATGGCCAAGCGAAAATGAAGAGAAACGATAGAATGAAAAAGAGAATATTCAGCCTCTGTGAATTTTCCTGTGGATATCGATTTAATTGCCTTCTAAGAACAAGGGGTTGGCACGGACTTTATTCGCGTACAGATCGTCACGCGAAAGGGAAAATGCTATAAGCTGAAAGTCACAATCTTCTTCATCACAAAGGAAGCTTTGAAGCATTGTTTGAAGTTTCTAGCCAGCAATTTGCTACTTTTAACTTATAGCTGTTTTTCCCCCACCTTCATCGCACTTATCGATTCATCATTTTCTTCAGTCTCTCATAGTCAGTCCTACCGCGACAGCCGCAGCGACAACTTCGCAAAAATTCAACGTTTCAATAACCCAATAGTCCAGTAATCAATAGTCAATTTATCTACAAAAGTTTTCCGTGAAATTACGAGAAATCACCGAAAGTGATCACCGATTTTTCGAAATTTCTGCGATTTTAAATGATAACAGCGTTGAATAAAAAGTTGTCGACGTTGCTTTGCAATCTGCAGTAATGATAATAACGGATACGGAAAAAACCGTACAGGGCTTTTTCGGTTGCTGAAGGATAAACCATAATATATGGTAACAATTTTATTGCTTTACAAATAAAATTATTTAAGGTGAATGTTTGTTGAAAATAAATATGCAAAATTGGAGTCGAAAAGAGATTCACTAAAATCGGAAGAAGTTCGTGGAAAAAGACCCTTTATTTTTCTAGATTTTTCTATGTTTGTCATATATATATTTTTTAAATTCTTTTTATAAAGATTGAATACATTTTTTACGCAGCTCCGAGTTTTTGGTAAATCCTCATCAGACGCGTAATCTTCATAGCTTCTTCTCAATGCTAAATATTATCTCGTAGTAGCGCAAGGGGGCAGGACCAAACGAAATTCGCTCTACGAGTATAATATATGTTATCTCAATTTATTACTTCAACTAGACATACACTATGATAGCATCATCGTACGCGATCCGGGATAACTTTCAGGCTTGTCTTATCACGTCAATTCTGCATCGTTCGCAGTATTGTGAAGTACGAGGCCGCGGTCTTAATGAGCTTTGGAAACGTTATTTTGTGATTAGCTGAATTGTTAAAAATTTCGATTCAAATTTTTTGTTTAACGTACAAAGATCAATGTTATTTGCTATTTTCTCACCCAGGCAAAGTACTCGATGCAAAGAGCGTAGAGACAACCGACCGTCAGAACGCAAGGTGCGCGACTCCTCATCAGAATCAAGCAGAGAAGTTTCTGTGCCCTGACCGAAGCACGATACCAGTTGCTATGTAATCTGCAGCGATGAAGTACGAAAAATGTTCTCAAGGTCAATCGTTATTCGAGGGAATTTTATAAAAGTACCAACTGAACGTCAAAACCAATATGACAGAGGAATCACGTGACCTTGTATTTTGCTTAAATTCGAGTACAGCGGCGTCCCGCGTAAGTTGACCACTCTCACTCAAGTTGACTAAGTGGCCGGTAGGTTTTCCCTAGTCAACTTACGCGAGACTGCATTTCGTTACACTTCGTTGCGACGAAATTTTTGAAACGTCTTCATTTAATTCTCGATATTGTTTTTTTTTTTTTTTTTTTTTTTTTCAATATGGAATTGGATGAATCTTTAGTCGTAACGACGTGCAATCTAATTGCCGACGGGAAATAAATACGTGCAACGAGAGAATAGAGAAGAAACCAAAATATGTACTAATAATTTTTTGTTTTACACACAAGATTGTTTAAAGCGAATTTTCATTGAGCGTAAAAATACAATATTCGCAAACAGCGGTTAAAATAATTCCCGCCACGATCGAGAAAAGTTCAAGGAACAACAATACAATTTTTTTTCTCAATATTTTTAACTTCCCGATCCCAGAGGGAAGTTATTGTAATGACCCCGAATATCGAAAGTGGAAATTACAAGATATCTCCACGTTTCATGACCCCTAGAATCATTCTAACACGTTTTTGAAAATATGTCTATGTGTGTGTGTGTGTGTGTGTGTGCATGAGTAAAATTTTGTCGAACGTTATCTCACGAATGAATGAGGGGATTCGATTTTTTTTTTTTCAAACGAAAGCTCTTGACCTAACTTAGAGCGGATAGGAGTGTGACGTTGATCGCCTCAGCGGTTTCGTAGATATTCGGCTAAAACTATTAAAAACAAAAATAACTTTTGCACAAAATCGACGATTTCTCCTTGGGAAACGGGAGGATTAAAAATTTTTCTTTTGCAATCGATGCGTCACCATGAAACTCAGACTTGAGTGAACTATTGGCGAAATCGTCTCAGCGGTTGCTGAGTTATTGGAATAAAACTTGTGAAAACGGCAAGAAAGATTTTTCTCCAAATCGAACTCCTTTTTTCTGAAACAACTATGCATTTTGATTTTTTTGACCATTTTTTCACCAATAGATCATGCACATATTTAAGAAAAAAAAATCTAGATAGGGGAAAATAAAAATAAATGATCGAATTTTCATACGTTTTTCATGCCCCTCATGGTGGCCTATCTTGCAAGATCAAAATGGCATAAAATACAAAGGATGATCGGGAAGTTATTGGCTCGACCCGCTAATCATCACACCCACTTCAAGCCACCTTTTACAATGCACCCCCACGTGGGATCGAGCCCAGCGAGCGATCAGCAATCCACCTCTTACTTTGACCCTCTCGTTGAAATTCTTCGTTTTCGTTATTTTAATTTTTATTCGCAATAAAAATCGACTTTAAACAATTTTTTCAAATTCTTTGACTATCGTACATATCCCCACGAACGCTGACACTATGATCCAGCAGTTTCTGGCCATAATAATTATCCATGTACATGTGGATCACGAATGCTATAATTTCCACAATGTTGTTCGTAAACGGAATCCGACTGCTTACGTGCAGCAATAACTATTTTTAAAAAAGGGAATTTGGTACATCGATAAGAAAAACAAATCCGGTGCCGATTTCGAATGTTGGACAATTGAAAAATAATCTGAGAAACTTGAATTTACCGAAAGAACCAAAATAGACATTCTTGATTTATTCATTAAAATTCTGGCAATCTAATAAATTGCAACATCGATGGAGCAGTTTCTTTTAAATTAAGTATTTCATAGAAATTCTTGTACTTGAAGGCGAATGTTAATCTTTAACGAACCAATATAAATATTGATGAGAAGCTTCATATGAGAACTTTGAAATTTACAAAAGTGCGCCATTTTCTGAAAATTTTGAACACCGCCGAGGACGATAGTAAAAAAAATGTTTCACGCCTCATCCTTCGCGAGAAGTTATTTCGCTTTTCACAAGGTCCAAGAATCTCTATGAGCAAGTAAGTTGAGAGCGAAAAAAATTATTGCAAAATACTTACTTGAACCGCCGAGACACTGATGGCCAGCATATTAATGCCGATTGTAAGCATAAATAAAACGTTATGAACGGACTCAATGGTTGCGGCGAACCTTTTTTTCAAACATTTCGATAAAATCCCGCGGCCCGACATTTTTTTCATTCCTTTCTGTCATTGTTATTTTTTTTTCTATAAAAATAGGATACAAACTTTATCGCCTCCGTGTGTCGATTGATGCAATCGATGAAAATTTTATACGTCACGTCCTCGGATTTTTCTAGATTTACAACGAAACGTCCATCCTCGTCCTTTACCGCATTTCGTAATTTATAGCTGAAGTTTGAAAGAGAAAAATCGTTACAGCGTATTACGAGAAATTAATGGCGGCGGGCGATGTCACGTAAATATTCCAATCCGAATCTGAAAAAATTGTAGTCGAAGATGCGTTTGTTTTTTCAACGGTAATTTCATAAAAATTGAAAACTTCTGGAATGATGGTCACAATCGTTATTTAATCATGGCGACTTTAAACCGCGTAGCACCCTTAATTTATTTTTATTGTACTCGAAAAAAATTTGCAGAGTACCTGCAAGTATCAATAAATAAGTGGACAAAACGACCGATGTTGAAATATTTAATAGTACCTATGAATTTCTCTTTTTTACGGCACCAGACCACGGTAAAATTGATTTATTTTTTTAATTTCTGAAAGATACATTTGTTATGAAAGCTCTCACCAAATTTTGTAAAGAAATTTGTAAAATTAACGGAGATGGAGCATTTTATGTGAAACCGTTCCAAGCGCACGACCGCGCCGCGCAAAACTTTGAACGCGTTTTTCTCGAAACTACATTTTCCAATCTGGTTGACAACATATTTAAAAAATTATTCATCCGATTTGCATGTACCAAGTTTTAAAATGTTTGAAAATCCAGTCTCTATGGCACTACGTAGGGATTTTTTTTAAATAAAGGGTCCTCTTCTATTTATTTATTTTTTGTCATAAACGATGAATATTTTCTGTGAAAATGGGAAATAAAAGTCGCTGATCCGCGATTTTCTTTTTTTTCAGATAGCGTAATTCCCCTACGTGATGCTATAAACCTATATGTCCAGTTTATAAATATACTTTTTTTTGTATTTTTCAAATGAACCGTATGGCTTAATTGCTGTCAACCACCAAGCAGCAACTTCGTCGGAGTGTCTTTTTGGAAGCGGCGTGCACCGCAAACTATTCTTAAGATTCGAATAAACAAATTCGTGTAGTATCTTTTATATGTATATCTCTCTATATTATATAAATATTTCGCCGCCGCCCCCGCCGTGTACAAGAGTTGAGGCGGTCATTCCCTTCACCGTACTCCCCCCCACTGGGGGGGGGGGCTACGCCGAATGGAATAGCCCGAGGGTGGGGTGCGCCGAATGGGACAGCCCGAGGGGCGGGAGGGGGGGGGGGGGCACGCCGAATGGAACAACCCGAGGAGTGGGGGTACGCTGAATGGAAGGGCCCGAGGGGGGGGGGGGGGTGCGCCGAATGGAATGGCCCGAGAGGGGGGTACGCCGAATGGAATGGCCCGAGGGGGGTGGGGGTACGCCGAATGGAACAGTCCGAGGAGGGGGGGGTACGCCGAATGGAAGGGCCCGAGGGGGGGGTACGCCGAATGGAACAGTCCGAGGAGGGGGGGGGGGTACGCCGAATGGAACAGTCCGAGGAGGGGGGGGTACGCCGAATGGAAGGGCCCGAGGGGGGGGTACGCCGAATGGAACAGTCCGAGGAGGGGGGGGGTACGCCGAATGGAAGGGCTCGAGGGGGGGTACGCCGAATGGAATGGCCCGAGAGGGGGGTACGCCGAATGTAATGGCCCGAGAGGGGGGTACGTCGAATGGAATGGCCCGAGGGGGGGTACGCCGAATGGAATGGCCCGAGGGGGGGTACGCCGAATGGAATGGCCCGGGGGGGGGGTACGCCGAATGGAATGGCCCGAGAGGGGGGTACGCCGAATGGAATGGTCCGAGGGAGGGTACGCCGAATGGAATGGCCCGAGGGGGGGGGGGGGGGGGTACGCCGAATGGAACAGTTCGAGGAGGGGGGGGGGGTACGCCGAATGTGAAGGGCCCGAGGGGGGTGGGGGTACGCCGAATGGAATGGCCCGGGGGGGGTACGCCGAATGGAATGGCCCGAGGGGGGGTGGCGCGCGAAGCGCGCAGGGGCAGAGCCCCTCTAGTATTGAATATTAGTATCAATGAAAAAAAAACCATTCATCGTTTGCTCGAAAAAAATGATGAAAAATACACCCGCGTGCCGCGCGCGCACCGTGGTCTGGTGCCTTAAATACCGAAAAAAATCCTCGTTTAGACTAGAAGCCCTTAAGAAAAACAGCTAAGAGGTTCCACTGTTTACCGACCTAATGCTCTAAAATTTTCGGCCAAACACCATTCCAATACAGACTTCAGGTCGAACAATCGTGGACGGCGAACCTAACCCCAAAAAAACAGTGCAGACCGCCGTTTTAGTTACCCCAATACGGAGAACATGCCACATGCGTGCTCCACGAAAACGACAAACATCGATTGAATAGTAACGACACTTGTATATGTTACCAAACTGCTGGCAAATACCAACAAGTAAGTACAATAATAATGTTGTTGTACGTTAATGGGATAATTAATGGATACGGCTAATCGTCTTGTGTTGTTTCCCAATCTACCCGTGATCTGAGATATCACCGGGGTTGCATGAAACATCGCGATGACGGAGTAAATGTACGCTGCAATCGATAAAGAATAATCGTCATCGGTTATAACTTTTTTTTTTCGGTGCAAAATTAATTTCTTAAATTTTATTTATCATCATACATTACTCACTCGCCCACGCAACGCTAAATTTTCGGCCAATTTTTGCGTAACTTTCCATTATTTCGAACTCCTTCGAGTTCAATGACGCACCCGTGTTCTTCAATACGTGCTCAATCAATACCGTCATCTACGATGTAACAAAATTTCACGGCAAAGGAGCAATTTCGCCAATAAACATAATGAAAATTTGTTAGACATTGAAATTTCGACCGGAACGTACTTTGACAGATTGTTGTTTTGATTAGAGCTTTAATAAATTTTAGCAAAATTTTGGTACAGCTTTAATACATTTTAATAAAATTAGTGGTTATACAAAATTTTGTAATTTTATAATTACAAAATTATATATAAACTACGAAATAATATAATTCTGTAGTTTATAATAGATTTTTGTAATAAATTCTCACGAGAACCTCTCGTTCATTTTGTGACTAGAAAACTTCACATTTTTTTAAACTTGTGTTGAAATTTTTTGTTTTTTGTTTTCGAAAAATTCACCAAAAATCCGATTAAGAAGTATTGAAAAATGTAAAATTTTCTAGACACAAATACCTGTTTTTTCCACCTAAACAAAAAGTTTCCTTTATGCGGGAAATCAATGACAGAAGAAAATCGCCAAATACAGCGATATATATACAGCGATTCCCTGACCTTCTTAAAATTCAGCAAACAGTTGAGGAAGCTTATCATAGCAATAATGTCGGCCACAATCATCGGGAAACACTCGAAGATGACGTTCAAGTCCGGCCATGCAAGTATCGCGAAACTCACCTGCACATCGACTTCACCATATAAGTTTAACGAACGTTACATTAGCAAAAGTTGAATCTTCGAATTGTTAGGAAAAATTAAATAAAGACATTTGTATATATTATATAACCTTGCCATAAATTTGAATGTTGGCAATGAGAACATAAATGAACACCGCAAGACGCCTCGATGCTTTGCTCTGACGAGGCCAAAGTCCGATGGCTGTTAATAATATTCTATTTATCTCGTAATAACTTGGATCTAAAACGGTCATAATTGTTAGAAGGTTCCGAAGAGACTGGTCCGTTGCGTGAGACGGACATTTTTTCTCTCAATGTACCCCTTTCACGAGCACAATTTCAACTGTTTGTAAATTCTCTTGGATGTGATGAAGAGAAATCAATATTCGCCGCTTATTCACGAAGTACCCCTAGTCCCCCCCCCCCCCCTAGTCCTAGTGCTAAAGGGGTTGCCATACTTTGCGTCACATTGATGGCCACGTGATAATGAAGAGAAACGGTAGAATGGAATGGGAATTTTTAGCCTCTGTGAATTCTCTGTTGATATCGATTTAATTGACATCAAAGAACGAAGGGGTTGTTACGGACTCGATTCGCGTAAAAATTGTCACGCGAAAGGGAAAATGTTATAAGCTGAAAGTTAGACGTTGTTTCATCACAAAGGGAGATTTGAACCTTGTTTGAAGTTTCTAGCTAGCAATTTTCTACATTCTACACTTACACTTACATTTAGAGCCTTTTTCCCCTTCCCTGTCGACGTATCGATTCATCATTTTCTTCGGTCTCTCGCGGTCACTCCTATCGCGACAGCCGCTGTACTTTGCGTCACATTGATGGCCACGCGATAATAAAGAGAAACAGTAGAATGGAAAGGGAATTTTCAGCCTCTGTGAATTCTCTGTGGATGTCGATTTAATTGACATCAAAGAACGAAGGGATTACCACGGACTTTATTCGCGTTCAAATCGGCACGGGAAAGGGAAAATATTACAAGCTGAAAGTTAGACGTTTCTTCATCACAAAGGGAGCTTTGTACATTGTTTGAAGTTTCTAGCTAGCAATTTTCTACTTTCAACTTAGAGCTTTTTTCCCCTTCCTTCATCGACGTATCGATTCATCATTTTCTTTAGTCGACCGCGGTCAGTCCTACCGCGACAGCCGCAGCGACAACATCGAAAAAATTCAACGTTTCAATAACGCAATGGTCCATTAATCAATAGTCGATTTATCGACGAAATTTTTTCTTCGAATTTGGTAAAAATCTGCGAAAGTGATCACAGATTTTTCGAAATTTCTGTGATTTTAAACGATAACAGTGTCAAAGAAAAAGCTGTCGACACCAGTTGCTTTGCAATCTTCAATATCGATAATAATGGATCCGGGAAAAATCGTACAGCGCTTTTTCTGTTGCTGAAGGATAAACCATAATATATAGTGACAACTTCATTGCTTTAAAAATGAAATTATGTAAGGTGCACGTTCATGGGAATTAAAGTCCAAAAATTGAGAAATTGGAGCCGAAAAAAAATTCACTAAAATCCGGAAAAGGTCAAGGAAAAAGCGCCTTTATTTTTTTAGATTTTTCTGTTTGTTATATATATTTCTTTTTGTAAAAAATTTAAGACATTTTTTACGCATCTCCGAATTTTCGGTAAATCCTCATCAGACATAATTTTCAAAACTCCTTCTCAATACTAAATATTATCTTGTAGTGTTAGTGCAAGGTAAGGGGGGCAGGACCAAACGAAATTCACTCTACGAGTATAATATGTTATCTTAATTTATTACTTTAACTAGACATACAGTATGATCGCATCGTTGTACGCCATCCGGGATAACTTTTAGAATTGTCTTACGTCGTCATTCCTGCATCGTTCGCAGTATGGTGAAGTACGAGATTGCGGTCTTAAGGAGCTTTGCAAACGTTATTTTGTGATTAGACGAATTGTTAAAAATTTGATTAGAATTTTTTTTTAACGCTGAAAAATCAATCTTATTTGCTATTATCTCACCCAGACAAAGTACTCGATAGAAAGAGCGTGGAGACCGCCGACTGTTAGAACGCAAGGTACGAGACTTCTCATCAGGATCATTCGGAGAAGCTTTTGTGCTCTGACCGAGGCGCGATACCAGTTGCTGTGCAATCTGCAGTAATGAAGTACGGAAAATTTTCCAAAGGTTAATCGTTATACTAGCCAATTTTATGGCAGTACCCACTAAACTTCAAAACCAATATGACAAAGGAAACACGCTATCTTGTATTTCGTTTAAATTCGAGTACAGCGAAGTCCCGCGTAAGTTGGCCGAACCCGCTCACCCAAGTTGAATAAGTTGCCGGTAGGTTTCCCCTACCATGCGTCCCTTGCCCGAGCGCCGGGCATTCAACACGTGCCCACTGAACCGACGCCAGTTAGCGACAGAGTGGGGATATAGAGGTGGTCAACTTGCGCGAACGTGCCTCGACTAATCATCTTACGCGGGACTGCCATGTATTTCGTTACACTTCGTTGTGACAAATTTTTTAAGCCACTTCATTCAATCGCCAATATTTTTTCTTCAATATGAGATTGGATAAAGCTTCAGTTGTATCGATATATCGTGCGATTCATTATCAATGTGTAATCATTTTTCTTTTATATACAGCATTGTTTAAAGCGCATTTTCATTGAGCATAAAAATAACGAATTCAAAAACAACGGTTAAAAGAATTCGCGCAATGATCGAGAAGAGTTCAAGGAACAACAGTATAATTTCTGTCTCGATTTTCTTCGAGTTTTCCATTTTTTGTAATATTTAATTTTCAGTCGCAATAAAAATCGACTTCAAACAATTTTTTAAATTATTTTACTATCGTACATGTTCGTACGAACGCTGATACTATGATCGAGCAGTTTCTGGCCGTAATAATTATCCATGTACATGTGGATCACGAACAGTATTATCATCTCGACGTTCTTCATGACGTGAACCGGATTGCTTGTGTTCATCAATATCTATTTAAAAAAAAATCGAATTTATTAGATTGAGAAAAAGAAAATCGATATCTGGTGTCGATTTAGAACGTTGCACAATTGCCAATAAAAATCTAAGAAATTAGAATTTATCCACAAAAATAAAACACATGCTTGTATTGTTCCTGAAAATTGGGCAATTCACTAAATTGCAATGTTTCTAGTGCACGTTTTGTTTTTAATTCAATATTTCATAGAAGTTCTTGTACTTGAAAACAAATGTTATTTTCTTTCGACTCAACATGAATATTGATGGGCAGCTCCATTTAAAATACTTTGAAACTTGAAAGATGCCTCATTTTCTGAAAATTTTCAACACCACTGAGAGACGATAGTAAACAAAAATTTCCCACGTCCCATCTTTCGCGAGAAGTTATTTAGGTTTTCGCAAGGTTCAAGAATCTCTACGAGCAAGTAAGTTGAAAGCGAAAAAAATAATTGCAATTTTAAATCCACTTAATACGTAAAATACTTACTTGAACCGATGTGACACTGATGACCAACATATTAATGCCGATTATAAGCATAAATAAAATGTTATGAACGGACTCGATGGTTGCGGCGAACCTTTTTTTTTTTTCAAACATTTCGATAAAAACACGCGGCCCGACATTTTTTGTTTTCATTCCTTTCTGTCATTGTTATTTTTATTTTCTATTAAAATAGGATACAAACTTCATCGTTTCCGCGTGTCGATTGATGCAATCGATGAAAATTTTGTACGTCACGTCCTCGGATTTCTCAAGATTTACATCGATACGTCCATCCTCGTCCTTTACCGCATTTCGTAATTTATAGCTGAAGTTCGAAAGAGAAGAATCGTTGAAGCGTTTTACGAGAAATTAAGGGCGCCGACCGATGTCAACGTAGTTAGCACGTCTAAACATCACGTTGCAATTACTTTATTGATAATACCATCGCCGGCGAAAACTACATAGTGCATATGCACATACGGTTTAGTGGGTTTCGTTCGATTTTGTTGAGTTTTGTTGGGTTTTGTTGAGTTTTGTTGGGTTTTTGGTTTGGGGTTTTGGTTTTGGGTTTTAGTTTGGGGTTTTCGTTTGGGGTTTTGGTTTGAGGTTTGGGTTGTGTTTTTGGGTTAAAAACCCAAAAAAACCGATTAAACCGGATGTGTAAATATGCGCTGTGTAGTTTTCGCCCGCGATATTATTATCCGTAAAGTAATTGCCACGTGATGTTTAAACATGCTTACGTCACGTAAATAAATATTCGGATTCGAATCTGAAAAATTTGTAGCGGAAGATGCATTTGTTTTTTTTCCTTCGAAATAACGCTAATTTAATAAAAATTGAAACTTCCGTAATGATGGTCACAATCGTCATGTCATCGTGACGACTTGGAACCGCGTAGGATCGCTTAATTTATTTTTATTGTAATCGGGAAAAATTTGCAGAGTACCTGCAAGTAATAATAAATAAGTGGACAAAACGACCGATGCTGAAATATTTAATAGTACCTATGAATACCTCTTTCTTAAAAGCCGGAAAAAATCCTCGTTTAGAGTAGAAGACTGCCTTTAAGGGGTTATACGCAGTTGGAAGTTTCAAAAAATCGATTTTTTTTATTGCATTTTTGGAATATACATATATTTGAGTATATTCTCTGAAATTTTCAAATCGATCCAGCAAATATTCTTGGAAATACATGCACATTTTTAAGGACGTTCGCAGCGTTACAAAGTAGACGGCCTAAACTTTGAACGCGTTTTTCTCAAAACGGCGTTTTCAAAGTCGGTGAGCACGATTTCTCAACAACGGCTCAACCGATCGGTCTGCAATTTTAACACAACCTTCTCAGATATATGCTTCAGGTATTGATCGAAGAAATATGATTTCCGATAATTATTTTTTTTTTTTAACAATTCAACGAAAAAATGTTGGTCGTACTAAATTGGAATTTTTTCTTTTTGGAGCCGCCATTTTGTCAAAAATCAAAATTTCGACTATTCCTTCGACCAATACCTAGATTTATCTGTCCGCTAATGGAATGTTTTTGGTTTTTGTATTTTGGATAATCCAAACCGGAGATATCGTGCTCACCGCCAGACACCTTTTTTCAGAGGAGCTCCCGGAGATCGGCTATAGCAGCTTTAAAAATCATTATTTTTACAAATAAAAGATTTGAAAATAAAGTTAAAAGTTACCACAATACGTATATACATTTTTACGTTAATAAATAACAATGTCTTTCCAGGAAAAATTCTTGAAAAATCGCCTTTTTTCGGTCTCCTGACTGCGTATAACTCGTTGAGAAAGACAGATAAGAGGTTCCACTGTTTACCGGCCTAATGCGTTGAAATTTTCGGCCAAATACCATTCCAAAACGTACTTCAGGTTGCACCATTATGAACGGCGAACCTAAGCCCCCCCCAAAAAAAAAAACGGCGCAGACCGCCATTTTAATTACCCCAATACGGAGAACATGCCACACGCGTGCTCCACGAAAACGACAAACATCGATTGAGTAGTAACGGCGCTTGTACATGTTACCATACTGCCTGCAAATATGAACAAGTAAGTCCAATAATAATGTTGCTGTACGTTGATGGGATAATGAACGAGTATGGCAAATTGTCTTGTGTTGTTTCCCAATCTGCCCGTGATCTGAGGTATCAGCGGGGTTGTATGAAATGCTATGATGCCGGAGTACAGGCACGCTGCAATCGATGAAGGATAATCGTCATCGGTTATAGCTTTTTTTTTCCGATGCACAATTAATTTCTTCAATTTTATTTATCATCATAAATTACTTACTCGTCCACGCGACGCTAAATTTTCTCCCCATTTTCGCGTGACTTTTCATTATTTCGAACTCCTTCGAGTTTAATGACGTACCCGTGTTCTTCAATACGTGCTCAATCAATACCGTCATCTACGATTTAACGAAATTTCACGGCCAAGAAACAATTCCGCGAATAAACTTAATGAAAATGTCGTTGGACATTGAAACTTGATCGGAACGTACTTTGACGGTTTGTTGTTTTAATTAGAGCTTTAAGGGATGTTAACGAAAATGGTAATATTTCATAAAAGAATGAACGAGAGATTCTCGTTGAAATTTATTACCCAAAATCCTTCGTTTGAGCGGTACGCGCGTGGTTATAATAAATTGTGGTCATAATAAATTTTGTTATTTTATAATTACAAAATTATATATAAACTACAAAACAATATAATTTTGTAGTTCATAATAGATTTTTGTAATAAATTCTCATGAGAACCTCTCGTTCATTAAGTGCCTAGAAAAATTCACATTTTTTAAAACTCGTGTTAAAATTTGTTTTCTGTTTTTTCGAAAAATTCAACGAAAATCAATAAAGTAGTATGAAAAAATGTGAAATTTTCCTAGGCACAAATACCTCTTTTTTCCCACACAAACGAAAAGTTTACTTTTGCGAGAAATCAATGATATAAGAAAATCGTTACATCGATACGCATGATCAGCTGACCTTCTTAAAATTCACCAGATTGTTGACGAAGTTTATTATGCAAACAATGTCGCCGAAAATGTTCGGTATGCACCCGGCGATAACGTTGAAGTCCGGCCATGCCAGTATCGCGAAACTCAGCTACATATCAACTCCGGCGACATAAGTTTGACGAACATTACATTAGCAAAAGTTGAATCTTCGTATTGTTATGAAAAATTAAATAAATACATTTGTACATATTTTATAACCTTGCCATAAATTTGATTGGTGGCAATGAGAACATAAATGAACACCGCAAGACGCCTCGATGCTTTGCTCTGACGAGGCCAAAGTCCGATGGCCGTGAATAATATTCTATTTATCTCGTAATAACGTCGATCTAAACCGGTCATAGTTGTTCGAACGTTCCGAAGACACTGGTCCGTTGCGTGAGTCGAACATGTTTTTCTCACTCTTCCTCACTGTTACGAGCACAATTTCAACCCTATACGAATTCTCTTGGATGTGGCGAAGGGGGATCGATATTCGCCGAGACATTGTTGACCACGCGAAAATAACGAGAAAAGGTAGAATAAAAAGGGAACTTTCAGCCTTTGTGAATTCTCTGTGCGTATTGATTTAATTGACATCTAAGAACGAAGGGGTTGGCGCGGCCTTTATTGGCGTACGGATTGTCACGCGAGTGGGAAAAATGCTGTAAGCTGAACGTTGCAATCCTCTTTGTCACAAAGGAAGCTCGGAACATTGTTTGAAGTTTCTAGCTAGCAATTTGCTACTTTCAACTTATAGCTTCTTTCCTCCTTCATCGACGTATTGATTCATCATTTTAGTCTCCCTTGGTCAGTCCTACCGTGACAGCCGCAGCGACAACTTCGAAATAATTCAACGTTTCAATCCACCCAATGGTCGACTTATCTAAGAAAATTTTTTTATCGAAATTATTACAAATCTCCGAAAGTGATCACAGATTTTTCGAAATTTCGGTGATTTTAAACGATAACAGTGTCGAAAAAGGGCCTGTCGGCATCAGTTGCTTTGCAATGAGCAGTATCGATAATAATGGATACGGGAAAAATCGTACAGAGGTTTTTCTGTGACTGAAGGATAAACCATAATATATGGTAAAATTTGTATTGCTTTATAAATAAAATTATTTCAGGTGCATGTTAGCAGAAAACAAAAATAACAAATTCAAAAATTGGAGTCGAAAAAAAATTTACTAAAATCGGGAAAAGCTCAATGAAAAAAGCGTTTGTTTTTTAGTTTTTTTGTTTTTTTAGATTTTTCTATGTTTGTTATATAATATATATATTTTTTAAATTCTTTTTGTAAAGACTCGACAGATTTTTTGCGCAGCGTCGAGTTTTTGGTAAATTCTCATCAGACGCGTAATTTGCAAATCTCATTCTCAATAATAAATATTATCTTGTAGCGGTGCAGGGGCAGGGAGGGGGGGCAAACGAAATTCACTCTATGAGTATAATGTATATTATCTCAATTTATTACTTTAACTAGACATACATTATGATCGCATCATCGTACGCGATCTGGGATAACTTTCAGGCTTGTTTTATGTCGTCATTCCTGCATCGTTCGCAGCATGGTGAAGTACGAGGCCGCGGTCTTAATGAGCTTTGGAAAGGTTATTTTGTGATTAGCTGAATTGTTAAAAATTTCGATTCAAATTTTTTTTTAACGTTCAAAGATCAATCTTATTTGCTATTTTCTCACCCAAACAAAGTACTCGATAGAAAGAGCGTAGATACCACCGACCGTCACAACGCAAGGTGCGAGACTTCTCATCAGAATCAAACAGAGAAGCTTTTGTGCTCTGACCGAAGCGCGATACCAGTTGCTGTGCAATCTGTAGTGATGGAGTACGAAAAATTTTCTCAAGGTTAATCGATATTCGAGGGAATTTCATAAAAGTACCCACTAAACTTCAAAACCAATATGACAAAGGAATCGGGTTATGCCGTCTTTCGTTTGAATTCGAATACAGCGAAGTCCCGCGTAAGTTGACAACCTCACCCAACTCGAGTAAGTCGCCGATAGCTTTCCCCCACCACGTGTCACCCCTTCGCGGAGCGTCGGCCGTTCAACGCATGTGCACTGAACCCACGCCAGTTAGCGAAAGAGTGGGGATAGAGTGGTGGTCAACTTCCGTGAATGTGCCTCGGTCCCGACTAGTCATCTTACGCGGGTCTGCGGTGTATTTCGTTACACTTTGTTGTGTTTTTTTTTTCAATATGGCATTGGATGAAGCTTTAGTTTCACCAATGGCCAACTCGTTATATCGTGCGATCTATTATCGATGTGTAATCATTTTTGTTTTACATATGACATTGTTTAAAGCTTTTGTGCTCTGACCGAAGCGCGATACCAGTTGCTGTGCAATCTGTAGTGATGGAGTACGAAAAATTTTCTCAAGGTTAATCGTTATTCGAGGTAATTTTATAAAAGTACCCACTAAACTTCAAAACCAATATGACAAAGGAATCGGGTTATGCCGTCTTTCGTTTAAATTCGAATACAGCGAAGTCCCGCGTAAGTTGACAACCTCACCCAACTCGAGTAAGTCGCCGATAGCTTTCCCCCACCACGTGTCACCCCTTCGCGGAGCGTCGGCCGTTCAACGCATGTGCACTGAACCCACGCCAGTTAGCGAAAGAGTGGGGATAGAGTGGTGGTCAACTTCCGTGAATGTGCCTCGGTCCCGACTAGTCATCTTACGCGGGTCTGCGGTGTATTTCGTTACACTTTGTTGTGTTTTTTTTTTTTCAATATGGCATTGGATGAAGCTTTAGTTGCACCAATGTTCAACTCGTTATATCGTGCGATCTATTATCGATGTGTAATCATTTTTGTTTTACATATGACGTTGTTTAAAGCGCATTTTCATTGAGCATAAAAATAAAGCATTGAAAAACAATAATAGAGAAAAGTTTAAGGAACAACAGTATAATTTCTTTTTCTCAACATTCTTTAAGTTTTCCACTTTCTAAATATTTAATTTTTATTCGCAATAAAAATCGCCTTCAAACAATTTTTTAAATTCTTTTACTATCGTACATGTTCGTACGAACGCTGACGCTGTGATCGAGCAGTTTCTGACCGTAATAATTATCCATGTACATGTGGATCGTGAATATTATGATCAACTCGACGTTCTTCGTGAGCTGAACCGGATTGCTTGTGTTCAACAATACCTATTTTAAAAAAATCGAATTTATTAGATTCAGAAGAACAAAAATCAATATCCGGTGTCGATTTCGAACGTTGCACAATTGACAAAAAAAAATCTAAGAAATTAGAATTTATCGACAAAAATAAAACACATCTTTGTTTTATTCATGAAAATTGTGGAAATCTAATAAATTGCAACATTGGTAGTACGCTTTTTTTTTTAATTCAGTATTTCATAGAAATTTTTGTACATTTTCTTAATCCGTGAAACCAAATGTTAATCTCTTACGAAACAATATATAATAAATACTGGTCCAGCAGTTTCATAGAAGTACTTTAAAATTCGCAAAATGCGCCATTTTCTGAAAATGTTCAACACCATTGAGGGGCGAAAGTAAACAAAAATTTCTCACGCCCCATCTTTCGCGAGAATCTATTTAGGTTTTTCGCAAAGTTCAAGAATCTCTATGAGCAATTAAATTGAAAGCGAAAAAAAAATGATTGCAATTTTAAACACCCTTAATACGGTACAATACTTACTTGAACCGCCGTCACACTGATGACCAACATATTAATGCCGATTATACACATAAATAAAATGTTATGAACGGACTCGATGGTTGCGTCGAACCTTTTTTTCAAACATCTTTTTTATTTCTTTCTGTCATTGTTATTGTTTTTTTTTTTTTTCTATAAAAATAGAATACAAACTTTATCGTTTCCGCGTGTCGATTGATGCAATCGATGAAAATTTTGTACGTCACGTCCTCGGATTGTTCAAGATTTACATCGTGATTTTCATCCTCGTCCTTTACCGCATTTCGTAATTTATAGCTGAAGTTCAAAACAGAGAGAGTATCGTTAAAACATTTTCACGAGGAATTAAGGGCACCGGTCGATGTCACGTAAATAAATATTCGGATTTGAATCTGAAAAAATTGTGGCGAAAGATGCGTTTTTTTTTTTTTTTCCAAAATAACGCCAATTAAATAAAAATTGGAAACATCCGGAATGATGGTCACAATCGTCATGTAATCGTGGCGATTTGAAACTGCGTAGCACTCTTAATATATTGTTATTGTACTCGGAAAAAAAATTTACAGAGTACCTGCAGGTATCAATAGAAGAGTGGAAAAAACGACCGATGCTGAAATAATTAATAGTACCTATGAATTTCTCTATTTTAAATCCTGTAAAAAATCCTCGTTTAGACTAGAAGACTGTCCTGAAGAACCACACAAGAGGTTCCACTGTGAACCGACCGAATGCATTGAAATTTTCGGTCAAACATCATTTTCTAAACATACTCGTACTTCAGATCGCACGATCGTGGATGGCAAACCTAACCCCCCCCCCCCCCCCCAAAAAAAAAAAGGCGCACACCGCAATTCTAGTTACCCCAAAACGGAGAACATGCCACACGCGTGCTCCACGAAAACGACAAACATCGATTGAATAGTAACGGCGCTCGTACGCGTTACCACACTGCTTGCGAATATGAACAAGTAATTCCAATAATAATATTGCTCTAAGTCGATGGGATAACGAACGAGTATCGCAAATTTTCTTGTGTTGTTTCCCAATTTGCCCGTAATCTGAGGTATTAGCGGTCCTGCGTGAAACGCCACGAGCCCGAAATACAAGCACGCTGTAATCGACGAAGAATAATCGTCATCGGTTTTAGCTTTTCTTCAAGTGGAGAATTAATATCTTAAATATTATCGATTATCATAAATTACTCACTCGCCCACGCGACGGTAAATTTTCTACCATTTTTCGCGTAACGATCCATTATTTTAAACTCCTCCGTCCTCTCGCGGTCACTCCTATCGCGACAGCCGCCGTACTTTGCGTCACATTGATGGCCACGCGATAATAAAGAGAAACAGTAGAATGGAAAGGGAATTTTCAGCCTCTGTGAATTCTCTGTAGATGTCGATTTACCCGAGCGGAAATTTAGTCCGGATTAAATCCGGTCCATGTCAGGCTGCCCTATCAGCCTGGCACGGCCCTGATCAGGATCCGTATCAGGCCCACATCCGGCATGTAACGGAGTTGCGGATACAGCCCTGATCCGGCACCGATCTGGCCTCGATCTGGCATTGAATTCCAATTTTCAAATTTCAAATGAATAAAATCTATTTATCTTCTGAGAATTGGGTTATTGGCCATCGTATATTGCTAGCTGGCCCATATAATAATCTTTAAGAAAAAAAAAAAAAAAAACGGCCTCCACCGGAGTTCGACCCTGCAACCTCTCTCACTAGCCTCCATTCTCAAATTGGACCGAAAAATATTGAAAAAAAAAATGTTACTGTACTAACAGTCATTTTTTAGACGTTTTTTTTTGTTTAAACGATAATTGCGGTCGTTTAAAATTAATTTTCCAATCGGGAGTTGTGCTATTTAAACCTACCTATCTGTCTACCTACCGACCTAACGCTGTAACCACTACTCTACCGAGCACTTGTGAATTACTTCTAGGAATATCTTATATGTAGTCCAACCACCAGATATGAATATGGCGAATTATATTAAAAATTGTCTTCGTAGTAGATTTAATTTTAAGGTGGTGTTGGTTCCCAATTGAAAAATCGATGGAGTAATGATAATAATGACATTAATAATAATAATAATAATAATATAAATACTATATCATAATTTCCTTTCATTATTCGTATTTCCAGCGTATATTTTTGTCGGTTGTTTGAAAAACTCAGAAAAAGTGCTTCCCGTTCACCAGTGGGTAGACAAGCCAGTAAACGGCTAAGCGGTCACCCATCCCAGTACTGACTGCGGCGAATACTGTAGTATTCGCCGCAGTCAGTACTGGCATGGGTGACCGCTTACATCTGCTGTCAATCTTATGATTATTGTTATTATTATTATTATTAATATTATTTAAATGTCAATCGAATAATGTCTCAAGAAGCATTATTCGAAATAATACGACACAGAGATTTCCCAAATGAGTATCCTCCGTCTATCATATTAAATCGTCGAAGGATACTCATTTAAATGCAAAATTTCATCTGGTGTTGACAATGAACTTGTGTTAACACAAGTTCATTCTCAACATCTCAGGCCGCGCCGATAATTCATGCCGTATCAGAATATCATTCGCCCCTGATCTGGGCGTGATACGGTTAGCGTGATCAGGATTTGCCCCGGACGCCTTAGCCGCACCTGATCCCGGCCCTGATATATGTAATGTAAGGCTAGCCTGATAACCCACGCCGTATCAGAATATGATCCGCCTCTGATCTGGGCGTGATCCGGTTAGCCTGATCAGGCTAACCTTATCGATTCCTGAACGGGGCCTGATCCTATATCAGGCCAGCCGGAACAAATTTCTGCTCGGGTAATTGACATCAAAGAACGAAGGGGTTACCACGGACTTTATTAGCGTTGAAATCGGCACGGGAAAGGGAAAATATTATAAGATGAAAGTTAGACGTTTCTTCATCACAAAGGGAGCTTTGTACATTGTTCGAAGTTTCTAGCTAGCAATTTTCTACTTTCAACTTAGAGCTTTTATCCCCTTCCTTCATCGACGTATCGATTCATCATTTTCTTTAGTCGACCGCGGTCAGTCCTACCGCGACAGCCGCAGCGACAACTTCGAAAAAATTCAACGTTTCAATAACCCAATAGTCCAGTAATCAATAGTCGATTTATCTACGAAAGTTTTCCGCGTAATTACGAGAATTCTCCGAAAATGATCACAGATTTTTCGAAATATCTGTGATTTTAAATGATAACAGCGTTGAAAAAAATGCTGTCGACACCAGTTGGTTTGCAATCTGCAGTATTGATAATAATGGATACGGGAAAAACCGTACAGAGCTTTTTCGGTAGCTGAAGGATAAACCATAATATATAGTAACAATTTTATTGATTTACAAATAAAATTATTTAAGGTGAATGTATATGGAAAACAAAATTGAAAAATTGAAGTCGAAAAAAAATTCACTAAAATCGGGAGAGGTTCGAGGTGAAAGACCCTTTGTTTTTTTAGATTTTTCTATGTTTGTCATATATATATTTTTTAAATTCTTTTTATAAAGACTTAATACATTTATTACGCAGCTCCGAGTTTTTGGTAAATCCTCATCCGACGCGTAATCTTCGTAGCTCCTTCTCAATACTGAATATTATCTTGTAGTAGCGCAAGGTAAGGGGGCAGGGTCCAAACGAAATTCGCTCTACGAGTATAATTTATATTATCTTAATTTATTACTTTATCTAGACATACACTATGGTAGCATCATCGTACGCGATCCGGGATAACTTTCAGGCTTGTTTTATCTCGTCACATCTGCATCGTTCGCAGTATTGTGAAGTACGAGGCCGAGGTCTTAACGAGCTTTGAAAATGTTATTTTGTGATTAGCTGAATTGTTAAAAATTTCAATTCATATTTGTTGTTTAACGTCCAAAGATCAATCTTATTTGCTATTTTCTCACCCAGACAAAGTACTCGATAGAAAGAGCGTAGAGACCACCGACCGTCACAACGCAAGGTGCGAGACTTCTCATCAGAATCAAACAGAGAAGCTTTTGTGCTCTGACCGAAGCGCGATACCAGTTGCTGTGCAATCTGCAATGATGGAGTACGAAAAATGTTCTCAAGGTCAATCGTTATTCGAGGGAATTTTATAAAAGTACCGACTAAACCTCAAAATAAATATGACATAGGAATCACGTGATCTCGTATTTTGCTTAAATTCGAGTACAGCGGCGTCCCTCGTAAGTTGACCGAACACTCTCACCCAAGTTGACTAAATGTAAGTGGCCGGTAGGTTTCCCCACTACGCGTCGGTCCGTTCGGCCGGCGCCCGGCATTTCACGCATGCCCACTGAGACGACTCCAGTTAGCAAAGAAGTGGGGATACAGGGGTGGTCAACTTGCGTGAACGTGCCTCGGTCCCGCCCAGTCAACTTACGCGGGACTGCATTTCGTTACACTTCGTTGTGACGAAATTTTTGAAACGACTTCATTTAATTCTCGATATTGTTTTTTTTTTTTTCAATATGGAATTGAATGAATCTTTAGTCGTAACGACGTGCAATCTATTTGCCGCCGGGAAATAAATACGTGCAGCGAGAGAATAGAGAAGAAACCAAAATATGTACTAATAATTTTTTGTTTTACGCACAAGATTGTTTAAAGCGGATTTTCATTGAGCATAAAAATACAATATTCGCAAACAGCGGTTAAAATAATTCCCGCAACGATCGAGAAAAGTTCAAGGAAGAACAATACAATTTTTTTTTCTCAATATTTAAAAAATTCTTCATATTTCGTTAATTTTATTCGCAATAAAAATCGACTTCAAACATTTAAAAAAAATTCTTTGACTATCGTACATATTCCCACGAACGCTGACACTATGATCCAGCAGTCTCTGGCCATAATAATTATGTATGTACATGTGGAACACGAATACTAGCATTTCCAAAACGTTGCTCGTAAACTGAATCCGATTGTGTGCGGACAGCAATAACTATTTCAAAAAAACACGAACTTGATGCATCGATAAGAAAAACAAATCAATATCCGGTGCCGATTTCGAACGTTGGACAATTGAGAAAGAATCTAAGAAGCTTTAATTTATCGAAAGAGACAACACAGACATTCTTGATTTATTCATAAAAATTCTGGCAATCTTATAAATTGCAACATCGATAGAGCACTTTTTTTTTAATTCAGTATTTTATAGAAATTTTTGTACTCGGAGGCGAATGTTAATCTCTAACGAAACAATATAAATATTGATGAGCAGCTCCATATAAGTACTTTGAAATTTGCGAACTGTGCGCCATTTTCCCAAAATTTTCAACACCGCTGAGGACGATAGTAAAAAAAATTTTCCACCTCTCATCCTTCGCGAGAAGTTATTGAGGTTTTCACAAGTTCCGAGAATCTCTATGAGCAAGTAAGTTGAGAGCGAAAAAAAAATGATTGCAATTCTAAACCCACTTAATACGTAAAATACTTACTTGAACCGCTGTGACACTGATGACCAACATATTAATGCCGATTAGAAGCATAAATAAAATGTTATGAACGGACTCGATGGTTGCGGCGAACCTTTTTTTCAAACATTTCGATAAAAACACGCGGCCCGACATTTTTTTTTCATTCCTTTCTGTCATTGTTATTTTTTTTCTTTTCTATTAAAATAGGATACAAACTTTATCGCTTCCGTGTGTCGATTGATGCAATCCATTACAATTTTATACGTCACGTCCGCGGATTTTTGAAGATTTACATCTAAACGTCCGTCCTCGTCCTTTATCGCATTTCGTAATTTATAGCTGAAGTTCGAGAGAGAAAAATCGTTAAAGCGTTTTACGAGAAATGAATGGCGGCGGGCGATGTCACGTAGATAAATATTCGAATTTGAATCTGAAAAAGTTGTAGCGGAAGATGCGTTTGTTTTTTTTTTTTCTTCAAAATAACGCTAATTTCATAAAAATTGGAAACTTTCGGAACGATGGTCACAATCGTTATGTAATCGTGGCGACTTGAAACCTCGTAGCACCCTTCATATATTTTTATTTTACTCGGAAAAAAATTTGCAGAGTACCTGCAAGTATTAATAAATAAGTTGAACAAAACGACCGGGGTTGAAATATTTAATAGTACCTATGAATTTCTCTTTTTCAAATTCCGAAAAAAAAAAAATCATCGTTTAGACCAAAAGACTGCCCTTAAGAAAGACATCTAAGAGGTTTCACTGTTTAACGACCTAATGCATTGAGATTTTCGGCCAAACACCATTCCGAAACATACTTCAGGTCGCACGATCGTGAACGGCGAACCTAACCCCCCCCCCCCCCCCCCAAAAAAAAAAAAAAAAAAACAGCGCAGACCGCCATTTTATTTACCCCAATACGGAGAACATGCCACATGCGTGCTCCACGAAAACGACAAACATCGATTCAGCAGTAATGCCACTTGTATACATTACGAAACTGCTTGCCAATACGAACAAGTAAGTACAATAATAATGTTGCTGTACGTTGATGGGATAATCAATGAGTACAGCTGATCGTCTTGTGTCGTTTCCCAATTTGCTTGTCATGTGAGATATCACCGGGCTTGTTTGAGTTATGAAGACGCCGGAGTATAAGCACGCTGCAATCGATGAAGATTAATCGTCATCGGTTATAGCTTTTTTTTTTCCGATGCACAATTAATTTCTTAAATTTTATTTTTCATCGTAATGTACTCACTCGCCCACGCGACGCTAAATTTTCTACCATTTTCCGCGTAACTTTCCATTATCTCAAATTCCTTCGAGTTTAATGACGCACCCGTGTTCTTCAATACGTGCTCAATCAATATCGTCAACTACGATTTAACGAAATTTCACGGCAAAGAAGCAATTCCCCCAATAAACATAATGAAAATTTGTTAGACATTGAAACTTGCCCGGAACGTACTTTGACAGTTTGTTGCTTTAATTAGAGCTTTAAGGGACGTTAACAAAAATTATGATATTTCATAAAACAATGAACGAGAGATTCTCGCAAGAATTTATTATCCAAAATCCTTCGTTTACGCGGTATGCGCGTGGGGTTATAATACATTTTCTAACTTTTTTTATTACAAAATTATATATAAATTAAAAAATAATATAATTTTGTACTTTATAATAGATTTTTGTAATAAATTCTCACGAGAACCTCTCGTTCATTTTGTGCCTGGAAAACTTTACATTTTTTTTAAACTTGGGTTAACAATTTTTTTTGTTTTCTTTTTCGAAAAATTCAACAACAATCCGATAAAAAAGTATTAAAAAATGTGAAATTTTCTAGACACAAATACCTCTTTTTTTTCCCGCCTAAACAAAAAGTTTCATTTCCGCGGGAAATCAATGACATAAGAAAATCGCCAAATACAGTGATATATATAATTTCCTGACCTTCTTAAAATTCAGCAGAGAGTTGAGGTAGTTTGTTATAGAAACAACGTCGCACAAAATCATCGGCAAACACTCCAAGATAACGTTTACGTCCGGCCATGCCCGGATAGCGAAACTCACCTGCACATCGACTCCACCATATAAGTTTAACGAACGTTACATTAGCAAAAATTGAATCTTCGAATTGTTACGAAAAATTAAATAAATACATTTGCACATATTTTATAACCTTGCCATAAATTTGTATGGTGGCAATGAGAACATAAATGAACACCGCAAGACGCCTCGATGCTTTGCTCTGACGAGGCCAAAGTCCGATGGCCGTCAAGAATATTCTATTTATCTCGTAATAACTTGGATCTAGAACGGTCATAGTTGTTCGAAGGTTCCGAAGAGACTGGTCCGTTGCGTGAAACGGAAATTTTTTCTCTCAATGTACCCCTTTCACGAGCACAATTTCAACTGTTTGTAAATTCTCTTGGATGTGGCGAAAGGGGAATCGATGTTCGCCCCTTATTCACGAAGTATCCTAGTGCCAAAGGGGTTGCCATACTTTGTGTCACATTGATGGCCACGCGATAATAAAGAGAAACCGTAGAATGGAAAGGTAATTATCAGCCTCTGTGAATTCTCTGTGGATATTGATTTAATTGACATCAAAGAACGAAGGGGTTACCACGGACTTTATTCGCGTTCAAATCGTCACGGAAAAGGGAAAATGTTATAAGCTGAAAGTTAGACGTTTCTTCATCACAAAGGGAGCTTTGTACATTGTTTGAAGTTTCTAGCTAGCAATTTTCTACTTTCAGCTTAAAGCTTTTTTCCCCTTCCTTCATCGACGTATCGATTCATCATTTTCTTTAGTCGACCGCGGTCAGTCCTACCGCGACAGCCGCAGCGACAACATCGAAAAAATTCAACGTTTCAATAACGCAACAGTCCATTAATCAATAGTCGATTTATCTACGAAAATTTTTCTTCGAATTTAGTAAAAATCTGCGAAAGTGATCACAGATTTTTCGAAATTTCTGTGATTTTAAACGATAACAGTGTCGAAGAAAAAGCTGTCGACACCAGTTGCTTTGCAATCTTCAGTATCGATAATAATGGATCCGGGAAAAATCGTACAGCGCTTTTTCTGTTGCTGAAGGATAAACCATAATATGAAGTGACAACTTCATTGCTTTAAAAATGAAATTATTCAAGGTGCACGTTTATGGGAATTAAAGTCCAAAAATTGAAAAATTGGAGCCGAAAAAAAATTCACTAAAATCAGGAAAAGTTCAAGGGAAAAGAGCCTTTGTTTTTTTTTAGATTTTTCTATGTTTTTTATATAATATATATATATTTTTTAATTCTTTTTGTAAAGAATTGACAAATTTTTTGCGCATCGCCGAATTTTTGGTAAATCCTCATCAGACGCGTAATTTTCAAATCTCATTCTCAATCATAAATATTATCTTGTAGTGGTGCAACGGACGGGGGTTTCAAACGAAATTCACTCTATGAGTATGATATATATTATCTCAATTTATTACTTTAACTAGACATACACTATGATCACATCATCGTACGCGATCCGGGATAACTTTCAGGCTTGTTTTATGTCATCATTCCTGCATCGTTCGCAGCATGGTGAAGTACGAGGCCGCGGTCTTAATGAGCTTTGGAAAGGTTATTTTGTGATTAGCTGGATTGTTAAAAATTTCGATTCAAATTTTTTGTTTAACGTTCAAAGATCAATCTTATTTGCTATTTTCTCACCCAAACAAAGTACTCGATAGAAAGAGCGTAGATACCACCGACCGTCACAACGCAAGGTGCGAGACTTCTCATCAGAATCAAACAGAGAAGCTTTTGTGCTCTGACCGAAGCGCGATACCAGTTGCTGTGCAATCTGTAGTGATGGAGTACGAAAAATGTTCTCAAGGTTAATCGTTATTCGAGGGAATTTCATAAAAGTACCCACTAAACTTCAAAACCAATATGACAAAGGAATCGGGTTATGCCGTCTTTCGTTTGAATTCGAATACAGCGAAGTCCCGCGTAAGTCGACACGCTCACCCAACTCGAGTAAGTCGCCGATAGCTTTCCCCCACCACGTGTCACCCCTTCGCGGAGCGTCGGCCGTTCAACGCATGTGCACTGAACCCACGCCAGTTAGCGAAAGAGTGGGGATAGAGTGGTGGTCAACTTCCGTGAATGTGCCTCGGTCCCGACTAGTCATCTTACGCGGGTCTGCGGTGTATTTCGTTACACTTTGTTGTGTTTTTTTTTTCAATATGGCATTGGATGAAGCTTTAGTTTCACCAATGGCCAGCTCGTTATATCGTGCGATCTATTATCGATGTGTAATCATTTTTGTTTTACATATGACATTGTTTAAAGCTTTTGTGCTCTGACCGAAGCGCGATACCAGTTGCTGTGCAATCTGTAGTGATGGAGTACGAAAAATTTTCTCAAGGTTAATCGTTATTCGAGGGAATTTCATAAAAGTACCCACTAAACTTCAAAACCAATATGACAAAGGAATCGGGTTATGCCGTCTTTCGTTTGAATTCGAATACAGCGAAGTCCCGCGTAAGTTGACAACCTCACCCAACTCGAGTAAGTCGCCGATAGCTTTCCCCCACCACGTGTCACCCCTTCGCGGAGCGTCGGCCGTTCAACGCATGTGCACTGAACCCACGCCAGTTAGCGAAAGAGTGGGGATAGAGTGGTGGTCAATTTCCGTGAATGTGCCTCGGTCCCGACTAGTCATCTTACGCGGATCTGCGGTGTATTTCGTTACACTTTGTTGTGTTTTTTTTTTCAATATGGCATTGGATGAAGCTTTAGTTTCACCAATGGCCAACTCGTTATATCGTGCGATCTATTATCGATGTGTAATCATTTTTGTTTTACATATGACATTGTTTAAAGCGCATTTTCATTGAGCACAAAAATAAAGCATTGAAAAACAATAATAGAGAAAAGTTTAAGGAACAACAGTGTAATTTTTTTTTCTCAATATTCTTTAAGTTTTCTATTTTCTGTATATTCAATTTTTATTCGCAATGAAAATCGACTTCAAACAATTTTTTTAATTCCTTTACTATCGTACATGTTCGTACGAACGCTGATGCTATGATCGAGCAGTTTCTGACCGTAATAATTATCCATGTACATGTGGATCGTGAATATTATGATCAACTCGACGTTCTTCGTGAGCTGAACCGGATTGCTTGTGTTCAACAATACCTATTTTTGAAAAATCGAATTTATTAGATTGAGAAGAACAAAAATCAATATCCGGTGTCGATTTCGAACGTTGCACAATTGACAAAAAAAAAATCTAAGAAATTAGAATTTATCGACAAAAATAAAGCACATCTTTGTTTTATTCATGAAAATTGTGGAAATCTAATAAATTGCAACATTGGTAGTGCACTTTTTTTTTTTAAATTCAATATTTCATAGAAATTCTTGTACGTGTTCTTAATCCGTGAAACCAAATGTTAATCTCTTACGAAATAATATATAATAAATACTGGTCCAGCAGCTCCATATAAGTACTTTGAAATTCGCAAAATGCGTCATTTTCCGAAAATTTTCAACACCACCGAGGAGCGACAGTGAACAAAAATTTCCCACGTCCCATCTTTCGCGAGAATCTATTTAGGTTTTCGCAAACTCCAAGAATCTCTATGAGCAATTGAGTTGAAAGAGAAAAAAAATAATTGCAATTTTAAGCAGCCTTAATACGATAAAATACTTACTTGAACAGCCGTCACACTGATGACCAGCATATTAATGCCGATTATACACATAAATAAAATCTTATGAGCGGACTCGATGGTTGCCACGAACCTTTTCTTTTTCAAACATCTTTTTAATTCCTTTCTGTCATTGTTATTGTTTTTTTTTCTTTCTATTAACATAGAATACAAACTTTATCGTTTCCACGTGTCGATTGATGCAATCGATGAAAATTTTGTACGTCACGTCCTCGGATTGTTCAAGATTTACATCGCGACTCTGATCCTCGTCCTTTACCGCATTTCGTAATTTATAACTGAAGTTCAAAAGAGAGAATGTCGTTACAAGGTTTTCATGAGAAATCATGGGCGGCGGTCGATGTCACGTAAATAAATATTCGGATTTGAATCTGAAAAAAAATTGTGGCGAAAGATACGTTGTTTTTTTTTCTTTTTTATTTTTTTCAAAATAACGCTAATTAAATAAAAATTAGAAACATCCGGAATCATGGTGACAATCGTCATGTAATTGTGGCGATATTAAACCGCGTAGCACCCTTGATTTATTTTTACTGTACTCGGAAAAAATTTGTAGAGTACCTGCAAGCATTAATAAATAAGTGGAAAAAACGAGGGACGTTTAAATATTTAATGGTACCTATGAATTTTTCTTTTTTAAACCCCCCCAAAAAAAATCCTCGTTTATACTATAAAACTTCCCTTAAGAAAGGACAGATAAGAGGTTCCACTGTTTACCGACCAAATTCATTGAAATTTTCGGTCAAACATCATTCCTAAACTTCAGATCGCACGATCGTGGCACGGCGAACCTAACTTCCCAAAAAAAAACGGCGCACACCGCGATTTTAGTTACCCCAACACGGAGAACATGCCACACGCGTGCTCCACGAAAACGACAAACATCGATTGAATAGTAACGGTGCTTGTACGCGTTACCACACTGCTTGCGAATATGAACAAGTAATTCCAATAATAATATTGCTGTAAGTCGACGGGATAATGTACGAGTATCGCAAATTGTCTTGTGTTGTTTCCCAATCTGCCCGTGATCTGAGATATTATCGGGCCTGCGTGAAACGCCACGAGGCCGAAGTACATGCACACTGCAATCGACGAAGAACAATCGTCATCGGATTATGGCTTTTCTTCCAGTAGAAAATTAATATCTTAAATATTAACGATTATCATAAATTACTCACTGGCCCACGCGACGGTAAATTTTCTACCATTTTTCGCGTAACTTTCCATTATTTCGAACTCCTCCGAGCTCAATGACGCGCCAGTGTTCTTCAATACGTGCTCAATCAATACCGTCATCTGGGATTTAACCAAACTTTACGGCAAAGAAGCAATTCCAAGTGAATGAACATAATGAACATTTGTTAGACATTGAAACTTGACCGGAATGTACATTGTCAGTTTGTTATTTTAATTGGAGGTTTAAGGACCAATGCCACTCTAGGATTTTTGAAAAATTCATCTTGTTTTTTTTCGCTTTAACAATACTTTAGTCGTTAGTCACTTCCATAGACAATGTATTTTTAAAGATATATTGAAAATTTCAAGTAAATCGTTTGAAAATTGTCTGTGTTACGCTTCCGGCGAACAAAAACGGAGACGTCATCGCAAAATGCTACACAGCCGCCATTTTGAAATTAATCGCTTCAAAAAAATTATTGTATACAGTCATTGATACGTATGATAACCACCCTATTTTGTAATCTCGATTTATTCTGTAGTTTTGCTGAAAAAAAAAAAAACCCCCCAAAAAAGGTTATTTTTTCGGCATGTAAAGTGGCCTAACCCCTCGATATCTGTTAAATAAACCCTCTGAAAAGAAATCCTATTCCGTTATTTTCATACTCTCAAAATAAATCGTCAAAGTTAGGCCCTTAAGTTTTTTGCCTCTGGAGTGGTGTTCCCCTTCAAAGATCTCAACAAAAACGGTAATTTTTCATTAAAAAAATGAACGAGTGATTCTCGCGAGAATGTGTTATCCAAAAGCCTTCCGTTTACGCGGCACAAGCGTGTTTATAAAAAAAAAAGGGGGACATTTTTCGATAAAATTAAATGCAATTTCGATAAAAAAATGTTTGAAAAAAATGTGAAATCTCTAGGCACAAATGCCTCTTTCTTGCACCTAAAAAAAAAATGCTTCCGGGATATCAATGATATATGAAAATCGTTAAATACATCGATACGTATGATTCGCTGACCTTCTTGAAATGCAGCAGATAGTTGACGAAGTTGAACATGCAAACCATGTCGACGACAATGTTCGGGATGCACTCGGCGACAAGATTGAAGTCCGGCCATGCCAGTATCGCGAAACTCAGCTGTACATTAACTCCGCGACATGAGTTTAACGAACATTACATTAGCGAAGGTCAAAGCTTTAAATTGGTACGAACGAGAAAAAATACACAATTTTATACTTATTTTATAACCTTGCTGTAAATTTCAATGGTCGAAAGGAGAAAATAAATGAATAGCGCGAGACGACACGACGCTTTACTCTGACGAGGCCAGAGTCCAATGGCCGTCAATAATATTCTGTTTATCTCGTAAGTACGTCGATCTAAAACGGTCATAGTTGTTCGAAGGTTCCGAAGAGACTGGTCCGTTGCGTGAGACACACATTTTTTTTTCCATTCCACTATTACGAGCACAATTTCAACCCTTTATTAATTCTCTTGGATGTGACGAAGGGGGATCGATGATTTACCCCTTATTCACGAAGTATCCTAGTGTAAAGGGGTTGCGATACTTTGGGTCACGTTGATGGCCAAGCGAAAATGAAGAGAAACGGTAAAATGAAAAGGGAAGTTTCAGCCTCTGTGAATTTTCTGTGGATATCGATTTAATTGACTTCTAAGAACAAGGGGTTGGCACGGACTTTATTCGCGTACAGATCGTCACGCGAAAGGGAAAATGCTATAAGTTGAAAGTCACAATCTTCTTTGTCACAAAGGAAGCTTTGAAGCATTGTTTGAAGTTTCTAGCTAGCAATTTGCTACTTTTAACTCATAGCTCTTTTTTCCCCCACCTTCATCGCACGTATCGATTCATCATTTTCTTCAGTCTCTCATGGTCAGTCCTATCGCGACAACCGCAGCGCCAACTTCGAAAAAATTCAACGTTTCAATAACCCAATGGTCCAGTTTTTCCTCGAAATTACTAAGAATCAGCGAAAGTGATCGAAGATTTGTCAAAATGTCTATGATTTAAAACGATAACGGCGTCAAAAAAAAAAACTATAGACATCAGTTGCTTTGCAATCTGCAGTATCGATAATAATGGATACGGAATAAAATCGTAAAAAGTTTTTTCTGTTGCTGAAGAATAAACCCTAATATATGGTCAAAATGTTATTGCTCTGAAAATAAAATTATTTAACGTCCATGTTTATGGATAATAAAAGTGAAAAATTCGAAAGTTGGAGTCGACAAAAAAATTCACTAAAATCGGGAAAAGTTCGAAGAGAAAGAGCATTAATTTTTTTAGATTTTTCTATGTTTGTTATATATATATATACACACACACACATATATATATATATATATATATATATATATATATTGTTTATAATATTATTTTTATTCTTTTTGTAAAGACTTGACAAATTTTTTACGCATCTCCGAATTTTTGGTAAATCCTCATCAGACGAGTAATATTCAAAACTCATTCTCAATAATAAATACTATGTTGGCAGGGCCAAACGAAATTCACTCTACGAATGTAATATATATTTTTTCAATTTATTACTTTACCTAGACATACACTATGGATCGAATCATCGTATGCCATTCGGGATAACTTTCGTGCCTGTTTTATCTCGTCGTTCCTGCATCGTTCGCAGCACGGTGAAGTACGAGACTGCGGTCTTAATGAGCTTTGGAAACGTTATTTTGTGATTAGCTGAATTGTTAAAAATTTGTTTCAATTTTTTTTTACGTCCAAAGATCAATTTTATTTCCTATTTTCTCACCCAGACAAAGCACTCGATAGAAAGAGCGTAGAGACCACCGACCGTCAAGACGCAAGGTACAAAAAAAATTGTTTGAAAAAAATGTAATAGTTTATTATTATTATTATTATTATTCATCGAAGTTGGCACCTCGAAAAAAAGCGCGTGGGTGGCTCCGGTGATTTTGGCTCTTGATGTTATCTGAAATAAAAAATTCTTGATAATTCTTAATCTATAGACATGTCATTGTGGTCGGAACTACTGAAGTTGAATTTCATGGATAAATAAGAAAATGGAAAAGGACGTTTTTTTCCAAAGTCCGCCCCATTTTAAAGCCCCTTAATACGTAAAATACTCACTTGAACCGCCGTGACACTGAGGACCAGCACATTAATGCCGGTTATAAGCATAAATAAAAACTTATGAACGGAGTCGATGCTTGCGGCGAACCTTTTTTTTTTTTTTTTTTTTCAAACATTTCGATAAAAACACGCGGCCCGACATTTTTTTTTTTCATCCCTTTCTATCATTGTTAGTGTTTTTTTTCTATTAAAATAAAATATAAACTTCATCGTTTCCGCGTGGCGATCGATGCAATCGAAGATAATTTTGTCATGTCCTCGGATTGGTCAAGATTAACATGGAAGCTCCCATCCTCGTCATTTAATGCATTTCGTAATTTATAGCTGAAGTTCGAAAGAGAAAGAGTGTCGTTACAACGTTTTCACGAGAAATTAAGGGCAGCGGGCGATGTCACGTAAATAAGTATACGGATTGGAATCCGAAAAAAAATTGTGGCGACGATGTGTTTTTTTTGTTCTTCTCAAAATAACGCTAATCTAATAAAAAAATTGGATGTTCCGGAATGATGGTCACAATCGCCATGTATTCCGTGTCGACTTGAAACCCCGTAGCACCCTTGATTTATTTCTATTGTACGCGGAACAAATTTTCAGACTACCTGCAAGTGTCAATAGATAAGTGGAAAAAAAATGACTGACGTTGAAATCGTGAATTGTACCTATGAATTTTTCTTTTTTAAACCTCGAAAAAATAAAATAAAAATCCTCGTTTAGACTAGAAAACTGCCGTTAAGGGGTCAGGCCACTCTAGAGGCTGAAAAAATAGGCTTGTTTGGGGATTTTTTTTTCAGAAAAACTACAAAATAAATCGAGATTACAAAATACGGCGTTTATCATACATATCAGTGACTGTATACAATAATTTTCCTAAAGCGATTAATTTAAAAATGGCGGCTGTGCAGCGTTTTTGCGATGACGTCTCCGTTTTGTGTCGGCCGGAAACATAACTCAGACAATTTTCACTTGAAATTGTAAATATATCTTCAAAAATACATTGTCTATGAAAGTGTGTAGGATTTTTTTTTATATTGCATAGTTCATTTGTTATTAACAATTTTCCGACGATTTTTTAAGCAAATTTTTCACTTTTTACTTTGGAAGTGCGCCATTTGGCCAAAAATCAATATATCGTAAAAAATCTTACGCACTTCCATAGACAATGTATTTTTAAAGGTATATACAAAATTTCAAGTGAATCGGTTGAAAATTGTCTGAATTATGTTTCCGGCCAACAAAAACGGAGACGTCATCGCAAAAACGCGGCACACCCGCCATTTTGAAATTGATCGCTTCAAAAAATTGGTTGTATACAGTCACTGGTATGTATGATAAACACCCTATTTTGTAATCTCGATTTATTTTGCAGTTTTTCGGAAAAAAAATCGCCAAAAAAGCCTATTTTATCGGCCTCTAAAGTGGCCTAATCCCTGAAGAAAGACGCAAAAGCTTCCGCTGTTGTACCGACCGAATGCATTGAAATTTTCCGGTCAAACACCATTCCCAAACGTAGTTCACGATCGCACGATCTTGGACGGGGGCGAACTTAAACCCTCCCAAAAAAAAAAACGGCGCAAACCGGCCATTTTAGTTACCCCAATATGGAGAACATGCCACACGCGTGCTCCACGAAAACGACAAACATCGATTGAATGGTAACGAAGCTTGTGCGCGTTACCATACTGCTCGAGAATATGAACAAGTACGTCGAATAATAATATTGCTGCAGATCGAAGGGATAATGAACGAGTTTGGGCAATGGTCTCGTGCCGTTTCCCAATCTGCCCGTGATCTGTGGTATCAGCGGCATTGCATGAAACCCTCTGCGACGCAGAAGTACATGCACGCTGCAATCAATGAAGAATAATTCCCCAATCGGTTATAGCTCTCGTTAATTCATAGTACAAAATTCATTTCCGTTCAATTTCATTAAACATCATAAATTACTCACACGACCACGCGACGCTAAATTTTCTACCCTTTCCCGCGTGACTCTCCATTATTTCGAAATCCCTCGAGTTCAATGAACCGCCGGTGTTCTTCATTACGTGTTCAATCAGTATCGACATCTGGTATTTAACGAAACTTTACGGCAAAGAAGCAATTCCATCGAATGAACATAAATGAACGTTCGTTAGACAATGGAAACTCGACCGGAACGTACTTTGTCAGTGTTCGTTTGTTTCAATTAGAGCTTCAAAGGGATGTTGACGAAAATGGTAATTTTTCAGATAAAAAAAAGAAATATTGAACGAGAAATTCTCGTGAGAATTTATTAACCCAAAATCCTTTGTTCGGTACACGCGTGTGTACAAAGAAAAGGATATTTTGTCGAAAAAAAAATTAAATACAATCGCGATGAATAATGTTTGAAGAAAAAAAGTGAAATCCCTAGGCACAAATACCCCTTTCTCGTAGCTTAACAAAAAGCGTCGTTTTTTTTTGGCGGGAAATCAATGATATATGAAAATTGCTAAATACATTGATAATGGATTCGCTGACCTTCTTGAAATTTAGCAGACAATTGACGAAGTTTATCATGCAAACAATGTCGGCGAAAATGTTCGACATACAACCGGCGATAACGTTCAAGTCCGGCCATGCCAGTATTGCGAAACTCATCTGCGTATTAACAGCGCGTCATAAGTTTAACGAGCATAACATTAGCACAAGTTGAATCTTTGGATTGTTAAGAGGCAAAAAATTAAAAAAAACGCAATCTTATATTTATTTTACAACCATCAGGGTTTGGGTGCGACGGCGCATAACGCCCGACCCGTACAAACCCCTCGTATAGTAATATTTTTATTGTTCCACAAATAAAATTGTCTGAGGTGTATGTTCATGGAAAATAAAAATAAAAAATTCGAAAATAGGAACTCGAAAAATATTCACTTACATCGCAAAACGTTCAAGGGAAAAGAACATTTGTTTTTTAGACTTTTCAATGTTTGTCCTATTTTTTTTTTTTTTAGAGATTACAAATTTTTTACAGAGCTCCAAGTTTTTGGTGCTTCCTCGTCAGACGCGTGATTTTAAAAACTCAAAATTCACGCCATGAGTGTAATATATCTTTTCTAAATTCATTACTTTTACTAGACATACACTACGTTCGAATCATCGTACGCGATTCGTGATCATTTTTGGACCTGTTTTATCTCGTCAATTTTGCATCGTTCGCAGCATGGTGAAGTACGAGACCGCGGTCTTAATGAGCTTTGGAAACGTTATTTTGTGATTAGCTGAATTGTTACAAAATTGATTCAAACTGATTTTTTTCTACGCTCAAAGATCAATCTTATTTGCTACTTTCTCACCCAGACGAAGTACTCGATGGAAAGAGCGTAGAGACCGCCGACCGTCAGAACGCAAGGTGCGAGACTCCTCATGAGAATCAAGCAGAGAAGTTTCTGTGCTCTGACCGAAGCACGATACCAGTTGCTGTGTAATCTGTAGTGAAGAAATACGAAAAATGTTCTCAAGGTCAATCGTTATTCGAGGGAATTTTATAAAAGTACCAACTAAACGTCAAAACCAATATGACAGAGGAATCACGTGATCTCGTATTTTTCTCAAATTCGAGTACAGCGGCGTCCCGCGTAAGTTGACCGAACACTCTCACTCAAGTTGACTAAGTGGCCGGTAGGTTTCCCCCACCACGCGTCGGTGCCTTCGACCAGCGCCCGACATTTCACGCATGCCCACTGAACCAACTCCAGTTAGTGAAAGAGTGGGGATAGAGGGGTGGTCAACTTGCGTGAACGTGCCTCAGTCCCGGCTAGTCAACTGACGCGGGATTGCATTTCGTTACACTGCGTTGTGACGACATTTTTTAAACCACATCATTTAATTCCCGAAATTTTTTTTTTTTTTTTATATGCAGTTGGAAGAATCTTTGGTCGTAACGACGTGCAATCTATTTGCCGCCGGAAAATAAATACGTGCAGCGAGAGAATAGAGAAGAAACCAAAATATGTACTAATAATTTTGTTTGTTTTACACACAAGATTGTTTAAAGCGGATTTTCATTGAGCATAAAAATACAATATTCAAAATCAGCAGTTGAAATAATTCCGGCAACGATCGAGGAAGTTCAAGGAACAACAATAAATAAAACAACAATAAATTCAAACAATTCAAAAAAATTCTTTTACTATCGTACATATTCGCACGAACGCTGACACTATGATCCAGCAGTTTCTGGCCATAATAATTATCCATGTACATGTGGATCACGAATACTATCATCTCCACAACGTTGTTTATAAACTGAATCGGATTGCTTGCGTTCATCAATAACTATTTTTAAAAAAATCGAATTTATTAGATCGATAAGAAAAACAAATGGATATCCGGTGCCGATTTCGAACGTTGGACAATTGAAAAAAAAATCTAAGAAACTTGAATTTATCGAAACAAAAAGAAAATAGACATTCTTGATTTATTCATAAAAATTGTGGCAATCTAATAAATTGCAACATCGATAGTGCACTTTTTTTTAAATTCAGTATTTCATAGAAATTCTTGTACTTGGAGGCGAATGTTAATCTCTAACGAAACATTATAAATATCGATGAGCAGCTCCATGTAAGTACTTCGAAATTTACAAAAGTGCGCCATTTTCTGACAGATTTCAACACCGCTGAGAACGATAGTAAAAAAAATTTTCAACGCCCCATCCTTCGCAAGAAGTTATTTACGTTTTCACAAGATCCAAGAATCTCTATGAACATATTGAATGCAAAAAAAAATTGCAATTTTAAGTTCCCTTAATACGTAAAATACTTACTTGAACCGCCGTGACACTGATGATCAACATATTCATGCCGATTATAAGCATAAAGAAAATCTTATGCACGGACTCGATGATTGCGATGAACCTTTTTTTTTTCAAACATTTCCATAAAAACACGCAGCCCGACATTTTTTCAATTTTTTTCTATTAACAAAAAATACAAACTTCATCGTTTCTGCGTGCCGATCGATGCAATCAATGAAAATTTTATACGTCGGGTCCTCGTATTTTTCAAGTTTTTCATCGAAACTTTTATCCTCGTTCTTTACCGCATTTCGTAATTTATATCTGAAATTCGAAAGAGAAGCATCGTTACGACATTTTGACGAGAAATTGACGACGGCGGGCTATATTATGTAAATATTTAGATTTGAATCTGAAAAAATTGTAGCGAAAGATGCGTTTTAAAAAAAATAAAACCGATATTTAAAAAATTGGTCCTTCTCTGACAATTTTTTATGAACCGTTCATAATACGAAATGGAAGAATAAAAAAAGAAGTGAGCAACGACAAATACCTGGGTTTCCGACGACGAACGATGCATACATACGACGAATAATGTACTTCGGTGTATGCATTGTTCGTTTATCGAGCGTAAAGCGCCCCGTGGCGTCATGTTCATGCGCGTATACAAGAGAGGGCGTTACTAGTATTAAATTGCGTCAGAACATAACCTAACCACCTTCATATTAAAGCGTCATCAGTAGGCTTTAGTTTTCAGTATGTCATTTTGTCAAAGTGTAAAGAACGTAGTTTTTTTGAACTCTAAATATGTCGACTTTTGTGCCAAAGAAACGCCATTTGCGGACAGCTTTACATTTCTAGTTCCATTTGAAGAAAAAAACAGCTGAAGGTCATCGATGCCATGCTCCATCGATTTGAACTTGTGGGTACTGGTTTAGACGGTTTCAAAGTGGTGATTTTGACACGGAGGATAAGGAACGTGAAGGAAGGCTAGAAACATTTCAAGATGTAGAATTGGAGGCATTATTGAACGAAGAGTCGTGTCAAACGCAAGAAAAATTTCCAGAATCTTTGGGAGTGACTCAACAAGCAATTTCATTACGCCTGAAAGCCATGAGAATGGTCCAAAAGCAAGGAAATTGGTTGCCATACGAATTAAAGCCAAGAGACGTGGAAAGGAGATTTTTAACCTGCGAACAACTGCTCCAAAGGCAAAAACGGAAGGGTTTTTTGCAACGTATCGTAACTGGTGATGAAAAGTGGATTCATTACGACAATCCAAAGCGTAAGAAATCGTGGGATAAGCCCCGCCATGTATCAACATCAACGGCGAAGCCAAATATTCATTGAGCAAAGCTCATGGCTCTGCATTTGGTGGGATCAGCTGGGCGTAATATATTATGAGCTGCTAAAATAGAATGAAACCATCACGGGGGATCGCTACCGACTAAAATTGATGCTTTTGAGCCGAGCATTGGAGGAGAAACGACCGGAATATGAACAGAGACACGATAAAGTGATTTTGCAGCAAGACAATGCTCGACCACATGTTGCAGTGCGAGTCAAAAACTACTTGGAAACACTCGAATGGGGTATCCTACCCCACCCGCCGTATTCACCGGACATTGCTCCTTCCGACTACTACTTGTTTCAATCAATGACTCATGGCCCGTCTGAGCAGCACTTCCTTTCATATGAGTAATGCAAAAAGTGGGTCGTTTCTTGGATTGCCTCTAAAGACCAGTCGTTCTCTCAACGCGGAACTCGTATGCTGCCAGGAAGATGGGAAAAAGTAGTGGCTAGCGATGGACAATATTTTGAGCAATCAGTTTGTTACGATTTTTTCACAATGAAGCCCCAATCTTCACAAAAAATCCTTTAAAACTTGCACTTTCAATATATACGAGGAATGTTATATGGCGCTCTGTCCAGGAAGCAAACCGTTTGTTTGAAACGACCGCAAACAATATATTTTACTGTTCATTCGTCGAAACTTTGTGGCAACGAGATTATAGCGATTTCAACAGTTTTCCATCTTTTGGGCGACTTGAATCCGGCGACACCGACCCTGCACTGAAGCCTCTCGTATCTTACTACCTCATATCTTACAGGGGGCGGAGTCACTTGGCGATGTAGATTGGGTGGGGGTTGCTGGCTAAGGGACCGACGCACGAAACTTTAGAATCGGGTTCACCGGGCGCGTATAATAAATCTCCATTAAAAACTTAAAAAGTTAAAAATGGACACCAAGTAATCAGAAAATGTGTCCAATCTAGAAACAAAAAACTTACGACTTCAAAAATCGTTTTCTAATATCTAATAAAAAGTGAAAAGAAATCATTTCATAAATTAGCCAAGTAAACTACTACTCTTTCCGCCAATCAACCTGCCCCCTTTTGTACGGTATGCCACAAAAGTCTACTGAAAATGCTGTACAAAACCTTGGCGTGCATGGTTAAGACAAATAACCCCGGGAAGATTCAGGCGTGACGGGCGGCCCGGTATTCTTTCCGGACAAACAACATACCCGTTTAGTGAGACACCAATTTATTTAATGTTTCAACATATTTTTTTCTCGGATATGGTGATATAAACGTTCAGTTTATGTCACATTGGAACATCTAACCCAAATTTAACGCCTTGGAAATCGTACTATCACCAAAGAAATAAAAATTTGATCACAATAACCGATTATTCACTTTGCCATATTTATCAACAGATTTATTATGGAAGAACGGGATAACGGCGAATACCTAAGAACAGTGTTGAATATTTCCGATACAATTCAACTATTCGGATGTTTTCAAACAGATAATGACGATTTAATAACTTTTTCTTGTATAATGTTAGCCCAAGCAGTCGGAATAAATGAATAATCAAATTTTGTTATTAGAAAAATAGAACGCAGTGGTCGCAATATTTTTGTTCGATATCATTATGTATAACGCTTTTACACTATAATATGAATAGAGTGAAAAATGTTTTAAAGTATTCAGAATGAAACATGAAACGTCTCGAAAAGAGTATTGGGCCTATGCCAACCTTCCATGTACAACGCCATTCAATCCTTTCGTACCCAACTTCGATGATACCGCCGCGCCGATCCGACTCCTATTGCGTTCAACCGCCATGAAAGCGAGAATGACCCAGCTACGCCATTTCCCGCTCTCCCTCAGTGTATCGAGATCACTTACGACGGTATTTCTCTCGTACTCGTAGGAGCTGGACACGAGGTGGTTTCGATTGATGTTCACACAAATGACACGCGTTAGATCCGGTTCAATCTACTGCAGGCACAAAGAGGCGGCGGCTCCTTCGCCGAGCTTATTGTTCTTAATCATGCACGCCAAGTTTTTGTACAGCATTTTCAGTAGACTTTTGTGGCATACCGTACAAAAGGGGGCAGGTTGATTGGCGGAAAGAGTAGTAGTTTACTTGGTTAATTTATGAATTGATTTCTTTTCACTTTTCGAAAACGATTTTTGAAGTCGTAAGTTTTTTGTTTCTAAATTGGGCACATTTTCTGATTACTTGGCGTCCATTTTTGACTTGTTAAGTTTTTAATGGAGATTTCACTTTTCTTTGAAAGACCTGATAGAAGTTCAGCATTGAATCAACATTTTATCAAAATAGAAAACATTATCCAAAGTGAAATTAAGAACCACTTTCAAATATCTTTGATAAAATGATGCGTGTGGATGTTGTATACCTATTTTTTTCTTTTCACTTTTTATTAGATATTAGAAAGCGATTTTTAAAGTCGGAAGTTTTTTGTTTATAGACTGGACACATTTTTTGATTACTCGGCGACCATTTTCAACTTTTCAAGTTTTTAATGGGGATCATATCTACCATTAATATAATGAAATTAGGCCTGAGTGTAGGAATTTTTCAATTGAAATTAATGCGCAGATGTTATACCCATTTACACAGTACCTCATCTTTACGCAGTAATAATTTACAGTTCATGAATGCAAACATTATTCCATCTTAAACTTATCCTAAAGTTCAAACTACCCCGATGAACTGAATTAGCTGTGCAAAATCGCATTATCTTTTTAAGAAAATTTTTTCGGGTCTGAGTGTAGGAATTTAAAAATTGAAATTCATGCACAGAAGTTATACTCATTTACGCAATACCTCATCTTTACGCAGTAATAATTTACAGTTCATGAATGCAAACATTATTCCATCTTAAACTTATCCTAAAGTTCAAACTACCCCGATGAACTGAATTAGCTGTGCAAAATCGCATTATCTTTTTAAGAAAATTTTTTCGGGTCTGAGTGTAGGAATTTAAAAATTGAAATTCATGCACAGAAGTTATACTCATTTACGCAATACCTTATCTTTACGCATTAATAATTTACACTTCATGAATGCAAACATTATTCCATTGTTAACTTAACTTAAAGTTCAAACTGGCCTGATGCACTGAATTGGCTGTACAAAATCTCATTGTCTTTTTAAGAAAATTCTTTCGGGTCTGAGTGTAAGAATTTTTCAGTTGAAATTCATGCACAGAAGTTATACTCATTTACGCAGTACCTTATCTTTACGCAGTAATAATTTACACTTCATGAATGCAAACATTATTCCATTTTCAACTTATCCGAAAGTTCAAACAGCCCCGATGAACTGAATTGACTATGCAAAAAATAATGTATTTTTATAATTCGTCAGGTGGCACCGAATAAAGTTATTTTATTCCCAACCTCGTAAATTTAGTATTTATATTTTTTATTAAGTGCATAATTTTCTCACCTGACAGCTGACACGTACTCGTTGACTACACAAAATCAACGCTGACAGAGACTCGTCTATGTCGTCCACGCAATTATAAGTATTATGCCCGTTATTGACTTCATTTCAAATGTACCACGAAACGTTTTTTTTTATTATTAAAACATCAACTAACGCCCCCGCGAAAACAAAAATAACCAGGGGTGCGATTCTGTACCAAGCGCATCAACATAGCATCTGACGGAAAACCGAAATTGAATTTGAATCGAAAAATGCCTATACTCAGACCCGAAAGAATTTTCTTAAAAAGAAAATATGTACACTGTGTCACACTGTGCCCTGGTTGAATCGGCGATTTTTACGCTCGTTTAAAATTCACTTCCTTTAAGGAGTTGTGAACCAGTACCCGGATTCTGTAATTGTCTAGCGACGATTGTCCCTGTCGCTGGCTAGCGACAGCCAATTGCAAGGAAGGTCCAGGGAACAGACACAACTCTCATAGGATATCGTTCGCTAACGATACTGAAAATCATCGATAGCGAATAACAAAATTCTACCACAGATATGGATGCGACAAAGATAACGTTAATGGCTTTCACGGTAAAGCGACAGAGATACATAAACAATGTAGTTCACATTATGATAACGTACGGTCGCCGGGATGTGAGAGAGATAGTACCATAGGGATCAAGTGTAAGAGTAAACGAGACGGTGTTTGGCTTTGCCTTATACATCAGCATTGGGATTCTGTAGTTCCTACCGACAACTATCGGTGTCGTTAGCGAACGATAGCCTATAAGAGTCACGCCTTTCCGCTGGAATCTTCCTTGCAATTGGCTGTTGGAAATGTGGCTGTCGGTAGCCAGCGACAGCCACAATCGTCGCTAGAAAATTACAGAATCCGGGTACTGGTTCACAGCTCCTTAAAGGAAGTGAATTTTAAACGAGCATAAAAATCGCTGATCCAACCAGGACCTGGATTCCCTACTCGTCTACCGACAACTATCGGTGTCGTTAGCGAGCGATAGCCTATGGGAGTCGCGCCTTTCCGCTGGTATCTTCCTTGCAATTGGCTGTCGCTCGCTAACGACACTGATAGTTGTCGGTAGACGAGTACAGAATCCAGGCCCAGGGCACAGTGTGCCACAGTGTACATATTTCTGGTGTATTACTTTGTTCGGATTGGCCGGTTACACCGGAAATGTGTACACTGTGTCGCACTGTGCCTGAGAGATTGAGATAAACAGGCGCATCAGCATAGCATCTGACGCAAAACCGAAATAGCCTATCGGAGTCGCGCCTGTCCGCTAGAATCTTCCTCGCAATTGGCTGTCGCTCGCTAACGACACCGATAGTTGTCGGTAGAAAAATGCAGAATCGCGCCCCAGCTTACAACTCCACGTGCACGTTCTCTCTCTCGCACAGTGCGACGGCCAGGCTCATGGAGCCTAGAGTAAAGGAGTCTGATCTTCGTACTCTGAAGCGGCATAAAAAATTCTGCAAGAAAGGTGTCGCTGCGGACGCAAGTTGGTCCGAGTGAAGTGAGCAAGAAATAAACTGTACGTGGAACCTTGCTGAAGCTAGGCACCTACGGTCAATACACACATGACCCTTCAGTGTAATTGAGTGTAATCACGCGTCATCGTTATTAGAACAATTTTATGAAACTTCTAATTACTGCCAATCTGTAAAAGTAAGGACATAGAATAGCATTATATCGATTTTATAATATACTAATAAAAAGGTTACAAAATAAACCAATGTGATTTATATTTAACGAAATTTAAAGTACAATACGTGAGGAGATTGTGCATTGATTATTCCAGGATCAATAAATAACTATGAGCGTGTAATAAATAATGAGGTAAACATCGCGTTTAGGGGACCCCCTCCGATTCCTTTCGTAATAGGCTCATCCGACACGCTTTCGCACGCGAAACAACTTTTTCCTCTGACAAAATTGGGGGACGTTATTTATTAAAAAGTTATTAACAAATAAAGTTAATAATTCATACAGCTATTTTCCTTATACCAGCCAGTCCCAATCATCTTGTCCTTCACATGTGCTGTTAAGAAGACCCCCTCAGTACATACAAAAAGTTTTATCCGTCGCCCATTGTTTGTTAAAAAGTTAGTAACAAAAGAAGTTTCATAAATCAAAAATGAAATACTTATGCTAGTGTATGGTGAACAGTACACGTATGAGCGGGTTCGCTGCGCCCCCCGTGAACCCCACACACACCAGCCCAAAAACAACCCAAAAACAAACAAAACAAACTAAAAACAAACTAAAAACAAACTAAAAACAAACGCTGCCGCGTCTCTTGATTTCCCATGCACGTGAGCTTTTAGTTACGGCACTACGTGAACGTGAGAGAAGGGGAACCGGTGAACACAGCTGTCGATTCCTCGTGGCCCGTGATAGGTCCTTCAAAGATCTTTTACTTTGATTAAGATATTAGAGGCTTCACTGTTTACCGACCAAATGCCAATTGACATTATCGGCCAAACACCATTCCCACACATACTTCAAATCGCAATGATCGTAGACGGCGAAACCTAACCTGAAAAAAAAATTTTGGCACACCGATTCTAGTTACCCCAGTACGGAGAACATGCCACAAGCGTGCTCGACCAAAACGACAAACATCATTTGAGCACTAAGAATGCTTGTATATGATACAGCACTGCTTGTAAATATGAGCAAGTATGTCCAATAATAATGTTGCTGAAAGTCGACGGCATAATAAACGGATGTCGGAAATTGTCTCGTATCGTTTCCCAATCTGCCCGTGATCTGTGGTATTAACGGGGCTGCATGAAACGATACGACGCAGAAGTAAAAGCCCGCTGTAATCGATGAAGAAAAATTCGTCTTCGATTATATATATTTTTTTCTGTCCAGTGGAAAATTCATTTACGCTTAAGGGTTTAGGCCACTCTAGAGACCAAAAAAATAGGCTTTTTGGGCATTTTTTTCAGAAAAACTACAAAATAAATTGTGATTACATAATAGGATTTTTATCATACATATCAATGATTTTATACAATAATTCTTTTAAAGCGATTAACTTCAAAATCGCGGCTGTGCAGCGTTTTTGCGATGACGTCTCCGTTTTTGTTGGCCGGAAACATAACTCAGACAACTTTCAACCGATTCACTTGAAATTTTTAATATATGTTTAAAAATACATTGTCTATAGAAGTGCGTAATATTTTTTCGATATATCGATTTTTGGCCAAATGGCGCACTTCTAAAGTGAAAAGTAAAAAATTTGCTTAAAAAATCGTCAGAAAATTGTTAATAACAAATGGACTGTGCAATATAAAAAAAATCCTACGCACTCCCATAGACAATGTATTTTTAAAGATATATTCAAAATTTCAAGTGAATCGGTTGAAAATTGTGAGTTATGTTTCCGGCCAACAAAGACGGAGACGTCATCGCAAAAACGCTGCACAGCCGCCATTTTGAAATTAATCGCTTCAAAAAAATTATTGTATACAGTCACTGATATGTCTGATAAACACTCGATTTTGTAATCTCGATTTATTTTGTGGTTTTTCTGAAAAAAAATCCCAAAAAAGCCTACTTTTTCGGCCTCTAGAGTGGCCTAACCCGTTAATTTTCATTTAATAACATAAACTACTTACTCGCCAACGTGACGCTAAATTTTCTACCATTTTCCGCGTAACTTTCCATTATTTCGAACTCTTCCGAACTTAATGACGCACCCGTGTTCTTTAATACATGCTCAATCAGTACCGTCATCTGGAATTTCAACGAAATTTTTACGGGCAACGAGGGATATTCCACGGAATAAACATAATGAAAATTGTTAGACATTGAAACTTGGCTCGAAATGTACTTTGTCATTTTGTTTTTTGGTTTTTCTTTTTTCTATTCAGAATTTTAAGGGGTGCTGAAAAAAAAATTCGAAATGTTTTATAAAAATTGAACGAGAGATTCTCGTCGGAATTAATTACCAAAAAATTCTTCGTTCACGCGGGGTAGCACGCGTGTGTAGAAAAGAAGGGACATTTTTTAGGGAAAAAAAATCCGATAAAAGAGTTTTAAGAAATGTGAAATCCCGAAGCACAAATAACCCTTTTTGTTTTTCCACGAAAACAAAAAGCTTCTTTTATGCGGGAAATCAATGGATACAAGAAAATCGCTAAATACAACGATATAATATGATTCGCTGACCTTCTTAAAATTCAGGAGACTGTTGATGAAGCTTATCATGGAAACAATGTCGGCGGAAATCAACGGCATACACTCGGCGATAACGTTCAAGTCCGGCCATGCCAGTATCGCGAAACTCACCTGAAAATTAATTCAGCGGACATATGTTTAACGAACATCACATTAGCGAAAGATTTCAACGGTTCAGGCCACTCTAGAGGCCGAAAAAATAGGCCTTGTTGGGGATTTTTTTTTCTTCAGAAATACTACAAATTAAATCGAGATTATAAAATAGGGTGTTTATCATCCATATCAGTGACTGTATACAATAATTTTTTTTCAGCAATTCATTTAAAAATGGCGGCTGTTCAGTGTTTTTACGATGACATCTCCGTTTTTGTTGGCCGGAAACATAACTCAGACAATTTTCAACCGATTCACTTGAAATTTTGAAAATATCTTGAAAAATACATTGTCTATGGAAGTGCGAAGTATATTTCTTTTTATATTGCATAGTTCATTTGTTATTAACAATTTTCTGACGATTTTTTAGGCAAATTTTTTACTTTTCACTTTAGAAGTGCGCCATTTTGCGAAAAATCAATATAACGAAAAAATCCTGCGGACTTCCATAGACAATGTATTTTTAATAGTAGAGGATCCGTATTAAATTCGACCTTCACCCATCGCGTAATTGGATGAAAGTTTTTTATATTAAATTTAGTATGTTGGAGAATATATCGCAGAGTTGTTTGCCTACAAAATCCTGGGATAACTTTGATTAATTAACAATTCGATTATGAGTTTTTAGTCGACATTGCAGTCATAAGTTTAACGAATAAATTTAATACCAACCGAAAGTATGACGCCTATAGAATATGCAAACGTTGGGTTGTCTATTTTTTTCCTGGCCTAACTACTGGGTTGTCAGGTATAAACAGGCAAGCGAAACTAACTGTCTTCAACCATTTGTTTACTAAATAAATCTTATATCAAAATAAGCGCTGTTTCATTGCAAACACGATGATATAGGGTTGTGCGCAAAAAATCTGGGTTTAATGGCGGTTGTCGAGTTTTGAAAAGTGAAATTTTTATGCGAATGGAATGTGCGACAAAGAGGTCTGAGCAAAGTATCCCGTGCGATAGAAGAGAACGAAAGAAAGCATGCGCACTCTGTTATATCCGGTGCACGCGCCGCGCGCAGCTACAATGATGCGTCCTCTTCTATCGCACGGGATACTTTGCTCAGACCTCTTTGTCGCACATTCCATTCGCAACAGAATTTCACTTTTCAAAACTCGACAACCGTCATTCAACCCAGATTTTTTGCAGACAACCCTGCATCATCGTGTTTGCAATGAAACAGCGCGTATTTTGATATAAGATTTATTTAGTAAACAAATGGTTGAAGACAGTTAGTTTCGACTTACCTGTTTATACCTGACAATCCAGTAGTTACGCCAGGAAAAAAATAGGCAACCCAACGTTCGCATATTCTATAGGCTTCATACTTTCGGTTGGTATTAAATTTATTCGTCAAACTCATGGATGAATAAAAACTCAGATTTGAATTGATAGTTAATCATACTTATCCCAGGAATTTGTTAGGCAACCCACTCGCGATATGTTTTCTAACATACTAAATTTGATATAAAATCTTTTCATCCATTTACGCGATGGGTGAAGGTCGACCCTAATTCGGATCTTAGACTTTAAAGATATATTCAAAATTTCAAGTGAATCGGTTGAAAATTGTCAGAGTTATGTTTCGGAACAACAAAAACGGAGACGTCATCGCAAAAACGCTGCACAGCCGCCATTTTTAAATTAATCGCTTCAAAAAAATTATTGTATACAGTCACTGATATGTATGACAAACACTCTATTTTGTAATCTCGATTTATTTTGTAGTTTTTCTGAAAAAAAAAATCTCCCAAAAAACCTATTTGTCGGCCTCTAGAGTGGCCTAACACCTCAATACTCATTTGACAACCTTGCTGTAAATTTGAATGGTCGTAAGGAGAAAATAAATGGACAGTGCGAGACGACTCGACGCTTTACTCTGACGAGGCCAGAGTCCAATGGCCGTCAATAATATTCTGTTTATCTCGTAATAACGTCGATCCAAAACGGTCATAGTTGTTCGAAGGTTCCGAAGAGACTAATCCGTTGCGTGGGACATGCATTATTTTTCTATTCCACTATTACGAGCACAATTTCAACCCTTTATTAATTCTCTTGGATGTGACGAAGGCGGATCGATGTTCGCCCCCTTATTCACGAAGTATCCTACTTCTAAAGGGGTTGCCATACTTTGCGTCGCATCGATGGCTACGCGATAATAAAGAGAAACGTTAGAATGAAAAGGGAATTTTCAGCCTCTGTTAATTCTCTGTGGATATCGATTTAAATTGACATCTAAGAACGAAGTAGTCGGCATGGACTTTATTCGCGTACAGGGAAAATGCTATAAGCTGAAAGTCACAATCTTCTTTGTCACAAAGGAAGCTTTGAAGCATTGTTTGAAGTTTCTAGCTAACAATTTCCCACTTTCAACTTACAGCTTTTACCCCTTCCTTTACAACTTCACCTTTTACTCGGCAGTAGCTGCGCGACCGTCGGGGCGACAAGAACTTCGAAAAACTTCAGCTTCAATGGACGTAGCGTCCTTTAATTAATCTTCGATTAGTCTACAAGATTTTTCCTCGGTATCCCAAAATCTATAAAAGTTTGCGGGCCATCGCCAGAGTTTCGAAAATTCTTCTGGCTTTTAAATAATCCACCAATGCCCGAAAGGCTTAATAAAGTTGTCGGGAGGAAAATACATTATTTAACAAATGGTGAGAAAACTGTTTATTATTTTCTCATCAAATGCACTCGCCGATTTTTATTTTTTAATACTTATGATTTTTTGAAAATAATTCTCGTCCTATCAATATTGTCGTTTTCATTCGTTTTTAAGAATTTTTTTGAGGGTCTTTTTTTCAAGAAACTCCGTTCAACGACTTTGATACTTCACGAGTGTGATGTGACAACTTCCTTGGGAAAACATAGCCGAAGTTCGTGACTTTTAATCAATTTGTCAAACGCAAACGATCCTCACTGTACGGTAGTCAATATTTATGCCATTCTTCGTCAAGTTCCTTAGCGATCGTCGCGCGAATGAAAAAAAAAAAAGATTTTTTTCAAAATTCATTTGGAATTATCCTGCCGAGTATCGTCCAAAAAGTGCTTTTTCGATTTTTGCATTTTTCCCATTGATTTTTTGAGTTATCGATAATAACTCGCTGTTATTCGGAATCAGCGGAAAATATCCGATCGAATAGAGTATTGAAACATTGCAAAAAACGAAGAAAAAACTGTTGTCATTTTTTGCCTATTTATTCAGAAATCTACAAAAGTCGAAATTCCAAATGGCCATAACTTCCGCTGTTGTACCGACCGAATGCATTGAAATTTTCCGGTCAAACACCATTACCAAACGTACTTCACGATCGCACGATCCTGGACGGGGGCGAAATTAAATCCTCCCAAAAAAAAAAAACGGCGCAAACCGGCCATTCTGGTTACCCCATTACGGAGAACATGCCACACGCGTGCTCCACGAAAACGGAAAACATCGATTGAATGGTAACGACGCTTGTGCGCGTTACCATACTGCTCGCGAATATGAACAAGTACGTCGAATAATAATATTGCTGCGGATCGACGGGATAATGAACGAGTTTGGGCAATGGTCTCGTGCCGTTTCCCAATCTGCCCGTGATCTATGGTATCAGCGGCATTGCATGAAACGCTCTGCGACGCAGAAGTACATGCACGCTGCAATCAATGAAGAATAATTCCCCAATCGGTTATAGCTCTCGTTAATTCATAGTACAAAATTCATTTGCGTTCAATTCCATTAAACATCATAAATTACTCACACGCCCACGCGACGCTAAATTTTCTACCCTTTCCCGCGTGACTCTCCATTATTTCGAACTCCCTCGAGTTCAATGAACCGCCGGTGTTCTTCATTACGTGTTCAATCAGTATCGACATCTGGTATTTAACGAAACTTTACGGCAAAGAAGCAATTCCATCGAATGAACATAAATGAACGTTTGTTAGACAATGGAAACTCGACCGGAACGTACTTTGTCAGTGTTCGTTTGTTTCAATTAGAGCTTCGAAGGGATGTTGACGAAAATGGTAATTTTTCAGATTAAAAAAAGAAATATTGAACGAGAAATTCTCGTGAGAATTTATTAACCCAAAATCCTTCGTTCGGTACACGCGTGTGTACAAGGAAAAGGACATTTTGTCGAAAAAAAAATTAAATACAATCGCGATGAATAATGTTTGAAGAAAAAAAGTGAGATCCCTAGGCACAAATACCCCTTTCTCGTAGCTTAACAAAAAGCTTCGTTTTTTTTTAGCGGGAAATCAATGATATATGAAAATTGCTCAATACATTGATAATGGATTCGCTGACCTTCTTGAAATTTAGCAGACAATTGACGAAGTTTATCAGGCAAACAATGTCGGCGGAAATGTTAGACATACAACCGACGATAACGTTCAAGTCCGGCCATGCCAATATCGCGAAACTCAGCTGCGTGTCAACAGCGCGTCATAAGTTTAACGAGCGTAACATTAGCACAAGTTGAATCTTTGAATTGTTAAGAGAAAAATAATGAAAACAGAAACGCAACCTTATATTTATTTTACAACCTAGCTGTAAATTTCAATGGCCGAAAGAAGAACTGCTTTACTCTGACGAGGCCAAAGTCCGATGGCCGTCAATAATATTCTGTTTAACTCGTAAAAACGTCGATCTAACACGGTCATAGTTGTTCGAAGGTCCCGACTGGTCCGATGCGTGAGACACAAATTTTGTTTCTCACCGTTCCACTATCACGAGCGCAATTTCGATCCTTTATAAATTCTCTTGAATGTGGCGAAGAGGGGATCGACGCGAAAATAAAGAGAGGCGGTAAAATTGCAAAGGGAATATTTATCCTTTGTGAATTTTTTATGTATGTCGATTTAATTGTCAGCTAAGAACGAAGGGGTTGGCCACGAACTTTATTCGCATACAGGATAGTCACGCAAAAGGAAAAATGTTATACCCTGAAGGTTACACGTTTCTTCGTACCAAAGTGAGTCTTGAACATTATTTGAAATTTCCAGCTCAGTCATTTTCTACTTTTGACTTATGGCCTTTTTTCTCCCCTCCTTTATCGACGAATCGATTCATCATTTTCTTCAGTCTGTCGGCGGTTCAGTCCTATCGCGACAACCGCAGTGACAACTTCGAAAAAATTCAACGTTTCAATAACCCAATAGAACATTAATCAATGGTCGATTTATCTACGAAAGTTTCTCCTCGAAATTACGAAAAATCTCCCAAAGTGATGACAGATTATTCGAAATTTTGGTGATTCTAAACGGTAACAGCGTCGAAAAAAAAACTGTCGATACCAGTTGCTTTACAATCTGCAGTATCGGTAATAATGGGAACGGGAAAAATAGTATGGATATTGTTGTTGTTGGAGGATAAATCATAATATCACTTTGCATTATAGAAATATTTCGCCGCCGCCAACGTGTAGAAGAGCTGAAAGTCATAGCAACGGTCGTCGTAGCAAACCGTCAGGGTTTGGGTGCGAGGGCGCATAACGCCCGAGCCGTACGAACCCCTCGTATAGTAATATTTATATCGTTCCACAAATAAAGATGTCTGAGGTGTATGTTCATGGAAAATAAAAATAAAAAATTCGAAAATAGGGACTCGAAAAATATTCACTTACATCGCAAAACGTTTAAGGGAAAAGAAAATTTGTTTTTTAGACTTTTCAATATTTGACCTATTTTTTTTTTTTAGAGATTACAATCTTTTTACAGAGCTCAAAGTTTTTGGTGCATCCTCGTCAGACGCGTGATTTTAAAAACTCAAAATTCACTCCATGAGTGTAATATATCTTTTCTAAATTCATTATTTTAACTAGACATACACTACGTTCGAATCATCGTACGCGATTCGTGATAATTTTTGGGCCTGTTTTATCTCGTCAATTTTGCATCGTTCGCAGCATGGTGAAGTACGAGACCGCGGTCTTAACGAGCTTTGGAAATGTTATTTTGTGATTAGCTAAATTGTTAAAAAATTGATTCAATTTTTTTTTTCTACGCTCAAAGATCAATCTTATTTGCTACTTTCTCACCCAGACGAAGTATTCGATCGAAAGAGCGTAGAGACCGCCGAGCGTCAGAACGCAAGGTGCGAGACTCCTCATCAGAATCAAGCAGAGAAGTTTCTGTGCTCTGACCGAAGCACGATACCAGTTGCTGTGTAATCTGTAGCGAAGAAATACGAAAAATGTTCTCAAGGTCAATCGTTATTCGAGGGAATTTTATAAAAGTACCAACTGAACGCCAAAACCAATATGACAGAGGAATCACGTGATCTCGTATTTTTCTGAAATTCGAGTACAGCGGCGTCCCGCGTAAGTTGACCGAACACTCTCACTCAAGTTGACTAAGTGGCCGGTAGGTTTCCCCCACCACGCGTCGGTCCCTTCGATCAGCGCCCGGCATTTCACGCATGCCCACTGAACCAACTCCAGTTAGTGATAGAGTGGGGATAGAGGGGTGGTCAACTTGCGTGAACGTGCCTCAGTCCCGGCTAGTCAACTGACGCGGGACTGCATTTCGTTACACTGCGTTGTGACGACATTTTTTAAACCACATCATTTAATTCCCGATATTTTTTTTTTTCACTATGCAATTGGAAGAATCTTTGGTCGTAACGACGTGCAATCTATTTGCCGCCGGGAAATGAATACGTGCGGCGAGAGAATAGAGAAGAAACCAAAATATGTACTAATAATTTTTTTTGTTTTACACACAAGATTGTTTAAAGCGGATTTTCATTGAGCATAAAAATACAATATTCAAAAAAAGTTCAAGGAACAGCAATTCAATTTTTTTTCGCAATTTTTGTTAAAAATTCTTCATTGTTCGTTATTTTTATTCTTATTCACAATAGAAATCTACTTTAAACAATTTTTTAAAATTCCTTTACTATCGTACATATTCGCACGAACGCTGGCACTATGATCCATCAGTTTCTGGCCATAATAATTATCCATGTACATGTGGATCACGAATGCTATCATCAACAGAACGTTGTTCGTTAACTGAATCGGATTGTTTGTGTTCATCAATAACTATTTAAAAAAATACGAATTTATTAGATCGATAAAAAAACAAATGGATATCCGGTGACGATTTCGAACGTTGGACAATTGAAACAAAAATCTAAGAAACTTGAATTTATCGAGAAAAAAAAACAAAACAGATACCCTTGATTTATTCATAAAAATTGTGGCAATCCAATAAATTGCAACATCGATGATGCACTTTTTTTTTAATTCCGTATTTCATAGAAATTTTTGTACTTGGAGGCGAATGTTAATCTCTAACGAAACAACATAAATACTGATGAGCAGCTCCATATAAGTACTTTGAAATTTGCAAAATTGCGCCATTTACTGATAATTTTCAACACGGCTGAGGACGATTGTAAAAAAAATTTTCAACGCCTCATCCTTCGCGAGAAGTTATTTACGTTTTCCAAGAATCTCTATGAACAATTTGGAAGCAAAAAGAAATTGCAATTTTAAGTTCCCTTAATACGTAAAATACTTACTCGAACCGCCGTGACACTGATGATCAGCATATTAATGCCGATTATAAGCATTAATAAAATCTTATAAGCGGACTCGATGATTGCGATGAACCTTTTTTTTTCCAAACATTTCCATAAAAACACGCAGCCCGACATTTTTTCAATTTTTGTATATTAAAAAAAAATACAAACTTCATCGTTTCTGCGTGCCGATCGATGCAATCAATGAAAATTTTATACGTCAGGTCGTCGGATTTTTCAAGATTTTCATCGAAACTTTTATCCTCGTTCTTTACCGCATTTCGTAATCTATAGCTGAAATTCGAAAGAGAAGCAACGTTACAATGTTTTCACGAGAAATTAAGGACGGCGGGCGATATCATGTAAATATTTAGATTCGAATCTGAAAAAAATGTAGCGAATGTTGCGTTTTTTTTTTTTTATTAAAAACAACATTTAAAAAATTGACTCTTCTCTGACAATTTTTTATGTACCGTTCTGAATACGAAACGGAAGAATAAGTAAAGAAATGAGCAACGACAAATACCTAGGCTTCTGGTACATACGACGAACAATGCATTTGCGAGCAATGCAAAGTTAAGATACTTCGGTGTATGCATTGTTCGTTTATCGAGTGTAAAGCGCCCGGTGGCGTCGTATTCATGCGCAGAATTATGCGCAGAATTATGCGCTTAAAAGATAAACATTGGGGGTACAAGTAAGTTTTAAAGGATTTACAAGAGCGGGCGTTACTAGTGTTGAATCGCGTCAGACCATAATCTAACCACCTTCATGTTAAAGCTTCATCAGTAGGCTTTAGTTTTTAGTATGTGTCATTTTGTCAAAGTGTAAAGAACGTAGTTTTTTCGAACTCTACATATGTCGACTTTCGTGCCAAAGAAACGCAATTTTTGGGAAGCTTTACTTTTCTACTTGCATTTGAAGAAAAAAACAGCTGAAGGTCATCGATTTTTGTGTGAGGCTTACGGGGATCATGCTCCATCGATTTCAACTTGTGAGTACTGGTCTAGACGGTTCCAAAGTGGTGATTTTGACCCGGGGGATAAGGAACGTGGAGGAAGGCCAGAAACGTTTGACGATGCAGAATTGGAGCCATTATTGAACGAAGACTCGTGTCAAACGCAAGAAGAACTTCCAGAATCTTTGGAGGTGACTCAACAAGCAATTTCATTATGCCTGAGAGCCATGGGAATGGTCCAAAAGCAAGGAAATTGGTTGCCATACGAATTAAAGCCAAGAGACGTTTTCCACGTCTCTTGGCTTTAATTCGATTTTGGTAAAAATGGTCGCCGAGTAATCAAAAAATGAGTCCAGTCTATAGACAAAATCTTCCGACTTTAAAAATCGCTTTCTAATATCTAATGAAAAGTGAAAAGAATGAAATAGGTATACAACATCCGCACGCATCGTTTTATCAGAGATATTTGAAAGTGGTTCTTAATTTCACTCTGGATAATATGTTTTCTATTTTGATAAAATGTTGATTCAATGCTAAACTTCTATCAGGTTTTTCAAACAAAAAAGTAAAATCTCCATTAAAAACTTAAAAAGTTAAAAATGGACGCCAAGTAATCAGAAAATGTGTTCAATCTAGAAACAAAGAACTTGCGACTTCAAAAATCGTTTTCTAATATCTAATAAAAAGTGAAAAGAAATCATTTCATAAATTAGCCAAGTAAACTACTACTCCTTCCGCCAATCAACCTGCCCCCTTTTATACGGTATGCCACAAAAGTCTACTGAAAATGCTGTACAAAAACTTGGCGTGCATAGTTAAGAACAATAAGCTCGGCGAAGGGGACGCCGCCTCTTTGTGCCTGCAGTAGATTGAACCGGATCTAACGCGTGTCATTTGTGTGAACATCAATCGAAACCACCTCGTGTCCAGCTCCTACGGGTACAAGAGAAATACCGTCGTAAGTGAGCTCGGTACACTGAGGGACAGCGTGAAATGGTGTAGCTGGATCATTCGAGCTTTCATAGCGGTTGAACGCAATGGGAGTCGGATCGGCGCGGCGGTATCATCGAAGTTGGGTATGAAAGGATTGAATGGCGTTGTACATGGAAGGTTGGCATAAGGTCAATACCCTTTTCGAGACGTTTTATGTTTCATTCTGAATACTTTAAAACATCTTTCACTTTATTCATATTACGGTGTAATAGCGTTATACATAATGATATCGAACAAAAATATTGCGACCACTGCGTTCTATTTTTCTAATAACAAAATTTGATTATTAGTTTATTCCGACTGCTTGGGCTAACATTATACAAGAAAAAGTTCTCAAGTCGTCATTATCTGCTTGAAAACATCCGAATAGCTGAATGGTATCGGAAATATTCGACACTGCTCTTAGGTATTCGCCATTATCCCGTTCTCCCATAATAAATCTTTTGATAGATATGGCAAAGTGAATAATCGGTTATTGTGGTCAAATTTTTATTTCTTTGGTGATAGTACGATTTCCAAGGCGTTCTATTTTGGTTAGATGTTCCGATGTGACATAAACTGAATGTTTATATCACCATATCCGAGAAAAAAATATGTAGGAACATTAAATAAATTGGTTTCTCACTAAACGAGTATGTTGTTTGTCCAGAAAGAACACCGGGCCGCCCATCACGCCTGGATCTTTCCGGGGCTATTTGTCTTAACCATGCACGCCAAGTTTTTGTACAGCATTTTCAGTAGACTTTTGTGGCATATCGTACAAAAGGGGGCAGGTTGATTGGCGGAAGGAGTAGTAGTTTACTTGCCTAATTTATGCAATGATTTCTTTTTACTTTTTATTAGATATTAGAAAACGATTTTTGAAGTCGCAAGTTTTTTGTAGATTGGACACATTTTCTGACTACTTAGGCGTCCATTTTTAAGTTTTTAATTTTTTAATGGAGATAGATGTTACAGTAGAAACGTTCTACAAAAAGAAATTAATAACAGGAATGCAGAGCCTAGGCATGAAACAATATGTTAATAAGCCGACAAGAATAACGCAAGACAGTAGAACTACTATAGGCCTACTGTTTGTGAATAAGAATATACGAGTACAGGTGGAACATGAACCAAAAATAACGGACCGTGGGTGGATAAAAGTCGCATTAGGAAGTAAGGAAGAAAAGAAGGAATGCAGGGAATATAAATCAAGAAACTACAATAAAATTGATTGAATGGAATTCATAAGGAGGCTAAGCAGTACAACAAGGCAAGTCCAAGAGGTAGAGGTAAACCAAAGAGCAAAAATGTTTGTTGATAACATAGTAGAAGCATTAGATATCTTTGCACCTAGACGAACAGTTCAGATACCAAGGGTGTGGGAAGGGAAAAAATGGTACTCTGAAGATATAACAGAAGCAGCGAGAAGAAGAGATGAAACGTATAAGGTAGCAATTGTCACAGGTTCAGAAGATCAATGGCAGCAGTTTAAGGTGGAAAGGAATATGGTAGTTAAATTAATCAGAGAAAAAAAGAAGCAATATTATGAAAAAATGATAGACGATGACAAGAGGAATGCGGCGAAGATGTGGAAAACATTAAAAGAAGTAATTAAAGGACAAGCAGTTGGAGTACAAGAGATGGAGAATATAGACTTCGAAATATTAGATGATATAACGGGGTTAAATATAGCTGATAAATTTAATGTGTATTACGTGCAAAGTATAAGGGACATAGTTAACTCAATACAACAAGATACATCTGGAAGTCCAAACAGAAGAAGAACTATAACAGGCACGGGAATGAATAACGATAGAATAATGGAAAACTCCAGTCATGTTGAAATAGAGGAACTAGAAAAGATAGTAATGGGACTCCCGAAAAAGAAGGGAACGGAAGAAGGAATATCAAGTGATATTCTAAAAAGGGCGTTCAGTGCAATAAAAGAGGAATTCCTAGAAATAATAGATATATCTCTACGGAAGGGATGTTGCCCGGACAGCTGGAAAATATCCACGATAATACCGATTCAAAAAATTAATAAGGCCAAGAAAGCAAGCCAATACAGATCAATTAATATGTTGCCGCTGTATAAAAAGGTGCTTGAATTAGTAGTTAAGAATCAAATTGAAAAACACCTAGAAGATAATAATATTATAACAGAGCATCAATCAGGATTTAGAAAACAATATTCGTGTGAAACAGCGATTCAAACTGTTATAGATGAATGAAAAGTGAACATCAGTGAAGGAAAAATGGTAGGAGTTATCTTCATGGATTTAAAACGAGCATTTGAAACAGTAGATAGGGAGATATTGTTAGACAAACTTCATCAATACGGAGTTAGAGAAAGCGTATTAGAATGGTTTCGGACGTACTTAATAAATAGAACACAGCAAGTAAGATTTAATGATACATGGTCTGAAGTTATCTGCAACGAATATGGGGTACCACAAGGGTCAGTATTAGGACCGCTATTATTTATTATATATATAAATGATATAGTAAATTTATGTCCAGAGGGGTGTAGTATAAAAATGTTTGCTGATGACACAGTAATATATGTAACTGGATTGGGCAGCGTGGAAGTAGAGGATAAAATGAGCCTGTCATTAAGTATAGTGGAAAAGTGGATAAATAGAAATAAATTAAAATGAATGCGGAGAACACAAAATATATGATTGTTAGTAGTATAAGAGAATTTGTGAGTGGAAATATTGTACTCAAGTGTCTGGGTAGAACGGAACTAGAGAGAGTGGAGTCGATGAAACACCTGGGTATAATTGTTGATGATAAGCTACAATTTAAAGACCACTGCGAGTATTTATTGAAAAAGATAGGTAAAAAAACGAGTTTCTTAAACAGAATGGGGCATTATGTATCTGTGTATACAAGATGCACCGTTTACATGGCAATTATAGCGCCACATTTTGAATACTGTGCAACACTATTGTGCAATATGGGGCAGACAGAGTTGAATAAACTGCAGATCGCGCAAAATAGAGCGATGAGAGTCATATTGCAATGCAACCGCTATCCGAAGGTGGAGGATATGGTGAATGCGGTGCAATTTATGTTCGTGAGACAAAGATTGCACTACAGTGTGTGTATATTTATATTTAAATCATTAAAGAATTTGCTGCCAAAAGAATTAAAAAATCGGTTACAAATAGTAGGAACGAGGAGTGGTCGGGAAACACGGCAAGCCGAAAATATAGTGATACAATTTAGAAGAATGAAAACTGCGCAAAAAAGTATCTACTATGAAGGCGTGAAAATGTATAATGCGTTGCCAACTGAAATAAAAGGCTGTGAAAAAGTTGAGGTGTTTAAACAAACGCCTGCTGAAGGAATATATTGTGTTAACAGTAAAATAATATATTTAGATATATTTAGATATAAGAAAATATGCAATAATGTGTATAAAATAGCTGAGAAAGCTAATAAATATCAATCAATGAATTTCTCTCTCTCTCTCGCACACTGCGACGGCCCGGCCGCCGGCATCGACTCGACTGATGACGCACGGGCAACGAGACCGCGCAGCATCGTAGTGAAGAGAACCACGAGCTCGCATCGGACATAGATGATGAATATATATCGTTTTTGTATAATTTGTATGAAAGGGCGTATAAGTTATATGCTGTACTGGGCACGTATGCCACTTTGTCGAAAACACGGGAATAGAAGAAGAAGAAGAAGAATTCTTGAGATGAGAAAAGTTGCGTGAAAAATCATGGCAATATTACGATATCTCAACAATGCGTGGATGGATCTAAATTAATCTAAATGCATTCGAAAGAAAAAAATAACATTACATCGCAAAAATGTCGTCAGATTTGTTATAACTCGACGCGTTTGCGCGTAAAGTCGATTTAGAGTTTGTATATAACGGTTTTCAGGCCACCTTACTGTATAGAGATATCGGCACAGTTTAAAAACTTCTTTTTTATACTTGGCGTCAAGACGCTGCCGCGTCTCTTCATTTCCCGTGCACGTGAGCTTTTAGTTACGGCACTGCGTGGATGTGAGAGAAGGGGAACCGATGAATACAGCTGTCGACCCCTCGTGGGCCGTGATAGGTACTTCAAAGAATTTTTACTTCGATTAAGATATTAGAGGATCCACTGTTTACCGACCAAAGGCCAATCGACATTCCTACACATACTTCAAATCGCAACGATCGTAGACGGCGAACCCTAACCTGAAAAAAAAACGTCGTCACACCGATTCTAGTTACCCCAGTACGGAGAACATGCCACAAGCGTGCTCGACCAAAACGCCAAACATCAATTGAGCACTAACAACGCATGTATATGATATCATACTGCTTGTAAATATGAGCAAGTATATCAAATAATAATGTTGCTGAAAGTCGAAGTGATAATAAACGGATACGGGCAATTGTCTCGTATCATTTCCCAAACTGCCCGTGATCTGTGGTATTACCGGGGCTGCGGTATACGCTGCAACGACGACGTAAAAGCCCGCTGTAATCGATGAAAAAAAATTCGTCTTCAATTATATATATTTTTTTTGTCCAGTGGAAAATTCATTTACGTTTAAGGGGTTAGGCCACTCTAGAGGCCGAAAAATGGGCTTTTTGGGGATTTTTTTCAAAAAAACTACAAAATAAATTGCGATTACAAAATAGGGTTTTTATGATACATAGCAGTGACTGTATACAATAATTTTTTTGAAGAGATTAATGTAAAAATGGCGGCTGTGCAGCGTTTTTGCCATGACGTCTCCGTTTTTGTTGGCCTGAAACATAACCCAGACAATTTTCAACCGATTCACTTCAATTTCTGAAAATATCTTTAAAAATACAATGTCTATTGAAGTGCGTAGGATTTTTTCGATATATTGACTTTTGGCCAAACGGCATACTTCTAAAGAGAAAAGTGAAAAATTTGCTTTAAAAATCGTCAGGAAATTGTTAATAACAAATGAACTATGCAATATAAAAACAATCCTACGCATTTCCATAGACAATGTATTTTTAAAGATATATTCAAAATTTCAAGTGAATCGGTTGAAAATTGTGTGGGTTATGTTTCCGGCCAACAAAAACGGAGACGTCGTCGCAAAAACGCTGCACAGCCGCCATTTTGGAATTAATCGCTTCAAAAAAATTATTGTATACAGTCACTGATATGTATGATAAACACCCTATTTTGTAATCTCGATTTATTTTGTAGTTTTTCTGAAAAAAAAACCCCCAAAAAGTCGATTTTTTCGGGCTCTAGAGTGGCCTAACCCGTTAATTTTCATTTAATAACATAAACTACTTACTCGCCACCGTGACGCTAAATTTTCTACCACTTTCCGCGTAACTTTCCATTATTTTGAACTCTTCCGAACTTAATGACGCACCCGTGTTCTTTAATACATGCTCAATCAGTACCGTCATCTGGAATTTCAACGAAACTTTTACGGGCAATGAGGGATATTCCGAGGAATAAACATAATGAAAATTGTTGGACATTGAAACTTGGCTAGGAACGTACTTTGTCATTTTGTTTTTTTGGTTTTTCTTTTTTTTATTCAGAACTTTAGGGGGTGTTGAAAAAAATTCGAAATGTTTTATGAAAATTGAACGAGAGATTCTCGTCGGAATTTATTACCAAAAAATTCCTCGTTCACGCAGGGCACAGGTGTGTGTAGATAAAAAGGGACATTTTTTTCGGAAGAATAAATCCGATTCACTGACCTTGTTGAAATTCAGAAGATTGTTGAAGATTGTTATCATGGCAACAATGTCGGCGGAAATCAACGGCATACACTCGGCGATAACGTCCAAGTCTGGCCAAGCCAGTATCGCGAAACTCACCTGAATATTAATTCCGCGGACACAAGTTTAACGAATATTATATTACCGAAAGATTTTAATACTCATTTAACAACCTTGCTGTAAATTTGTATAGTCGTAAGGAGAAAACAAATGGACAGTGCAAGACGACTCGACGCTTTACTCTGACGAGGCCAGAGTCCCGTGGCCGTCAATAGTATTCTGTTTATCTCGTAATAACGTCGATTTAAAACGGCCATAGTTGCTCGAATGTTCCGAAGAGACTGGTCCGTTGCGTGGGACGGAAATTTTTTTCTCAAAGTTTCACCATTACAAGCACAATTTCAAACCTTTATGAATTCTCTTGGATGTGGCGAAGGGGGATCGATGTTTGCCCCTTATTCGCGAAGTATCCTAGTGCTAAAGGGGTTGCGATACTTTGGTTCACGTTGATGGCCAAGCGAAAGTGAAGAGAAACGGTAGAATGAAAAGGGAATATTCAGCCTCTGTGAATTTTCTGTGGATATCGATTTAATTGACTTCTAAGAATGAGGGGTTGGCACGGACTTTATTCGCGTACAGATCGTCACGCGAAAGGGAAAATGCTATAAACTGAAAGTTACAATCTTCTTTGTCACGAAGGAAGCTTTGAAACATTGTTTGAAGTTTCTAGCTAGCAATTTGCTACTTTTAACTTATAGCTCTTTTTCCCCCACCTTCATCGCCCTTATCGATTCATCATTTTCTTCGGTCTCTCATGGTCAGTCCTACCGCGACAGCCGCAGCGACAACTTCGCGTTTTATTTTTTACACACATTTTACTCGGCAGTAGCTGCGTGACCGTCGGTGCGACGAGACCTTCGAAAAACTTCACCTCCTAGGACGTACGTCCTTTAATTAATCTACAGAAGTTTGCAGGCCGTCACCAGAGTTTCGAAAATTCTTCTGGATTTTAAATAATCCACTAATGCCCGAAAGGCTTAATAAAGTTGTCGAGAGGAAAATACATTGTTTAACAAATAGTAAGAAAACTTTCTATTATTTTTTCATCGAATGCACTCGCCCATTTTTATTTTTGAATACTTATGATTTTTAAAAAATATTTCTCGTCTCTTTTCAATATTATCGTTTTTATTCGTTTTTAAGAATTTTTTAAGGGTATTTTTTTCAAGAAACTCCGTTCAACGACTTTGATACTTCACGAGTGTAATGTGGAAACTTCCTTGGGAAAACATAGCCGAAGTTCGTGACGTTTAATCAATTTGTCAAACGCAAACGAACCTCACAGTACGGTAGTCAATATTTGTGCCATTTTACATCAATTTCCTTGGCAATTGTCGCGCGAATGAAAAAAAAAAGATTTTTTTCAAAATTCATTTGGAATTATCCTGCCGAGCATCGTCCAAAAGTGGTTTTTGTCGATTTTGCCTTTTTCCCATTGATTTTTTGAGTTTTCGACAATAACTCGCTGTTATTCGTAATCAGCGGAAAATATCCGATCGAATAGAGTATCGAAACATTGCAAAAAACGAAATAAAAAAATTATTATTTTTTGCCCACTTCTTCAGAAATCTACAAAAGTCGAAATTTCAAATGGCCATAACTTCACTCCCGTTTTATCGATTTTGGATTTTAAAGAGAGTTTTTGAAACGTCTCGAGTTAACTTAGAGAACGCCGTTTGATTCATCCCGATATTTGAATTAGTGTGACCGTGAGGGCATCTTGAAAATTGGCCAAAAACAATGAGAAGGGGTATGTAGGGAGAAATTCGCAAAAACCGATGGTCCAACTTTGAAAATCTGTGAAAAATCGAAAAAAAATCGTAGCTCAATGAACGATGCGGCATTTTATAGGTTGAACTGTTGCAAAAAGAATGAGCACAGAATGAGGTTCCAACACCATCGGGAAGCAACGTTAGAGCGATTTTAGTGCAGCCACTTTTTTTGGGCAAAATGCAAAAAAAAATTGGAATTTTTTAATTTTCTTCTAGACTACTATATCGATGTATTCGAACTTGCTGATTACTAATTTAATGATCATTTCCTTGAAAAACTCAAAATTTCGTCGTAAATGGTTCAAAATTTCGATTTTCGCGTTTTTCGCATTGATTTTTTTAGTTTCCAGCTCAAGTTCTTGGTGAATTCTATTTCGACACGTAATTTTCGAAAATTATCATTAATAATAATATTATCTCGTAGCAGTGCTGAAAAAATCAAACGAAATCTACAAATATACTAAATGTTTCTTCAAATTTATTTATTTCATTGTTTTTTTTACTGAAAGATAAACCACTAACGATCGTATCTTCGTCATTTTCGATTCAGGATCATTTCCGCTCTTTTTTTTCATTCCTGCATTGTGCGCAGAACAGTGAAGTACGAGACTGCAGTTCGTACGAGCTTTAAAAACATTATTATTTAAATTTAATTATTTTTTTACCCGCAACGATAAATTTTATTTATTGCTTCCTCACCCAGACAAAGTTCTCGATTGAAAGAACGTAGAGCCCACCGACCGTCAGAACGCAAGGTACGAGACTTCTTAGCATAATCATGCACAGAAGCTTTTGAGCTCTGAGCGGGGCACGATACCAGTTGCTGTGCAATCTGTAGTGGATGAATACAAAGATTTTTCTCACGGTCGATCGTTATTCGATAGAATATTATAAAAATATCCGCTAAACTTCATAACCGTACGAAATTAGGCTTCCGAAATCGTGTTTTCATGGATTTTTTTGAAAATCAAGTTTTTCGTACGATTACGAAATATTTTTTTAGCCACTTCGTTCACCCACAAATTTAAGGAAAAAAAAAACATTTTAACACGACACGTTGACAAGGTTATAGACAAAAAAAATTTACATATCGTGCAATTTATCGATACTGGAAAAATTCGTATTTTTATTTAAAATACAAATGTCAGAGAGAAGGAGTTTACCTCCTTCTCTCTTTTTTGTGAATTTTCTTTAGAAAATTCACAAAAAATCGCGGAAAGTCCGAAGAACAAGAATATATCTTCATCCGATCTTTTTGTAAGTTTGCCCTTATTATGTGTGATTAAAAAAAAAATGTCTTCTAGAAAATTGGAGTTTGAAGAATTTAAAAAAAATTATTTTACTGTCTTACATGTTCGTATGAACGCTGATACTGTGATCGAGCAGTTTTTGAGCGTAATGATTCTCGAAGTACAAATGAATTACGAACAAGATAATCAGAACAACTTCCTTCAGAAGCTGAAGCGGATTGTTTGAGCTCGCCAGTATCTGTTTTTTTTAACGAAAAACATATCGCTGAAATTGGAAATCGAGAAAAAAGAAACGAGTTTGCTAGGTTAGGAGAAAAGACTATTTTCGGTGAACACTTCGATCGTTAAACAATTGAAAAAAAAACCTGAGAAATTTGAATTAATCCGCAGAAAAGAAATTCTCGTTTTACTCAAATAAAACTTTTTGTAATTCAACAAAAATTGCAACTTCGATATAGGAAATTTTTTTTCATCTAAATTTATTTGCTCAGAGATATTGTTGTGCGTCGTGAAAATTCAAAAATTCTCGCGAAAGGTGGAAACTGAGAAAGATTTTTTACAACTGCCTCACCGGTGATATTGAAATTTTCAAAAAATGACCATTGCGCACGCCCAAGTGCAATTATCAGACTACTCATCGACGTTCATCCACATTTCATAATAGCCCAACATTTACGTTAAAGCGGGAATTTGTGAATTTTTATTTTTACCACTGCCTCACATTTTTTACATTCATTTTTCTCTGACAACGATGAGGCAGTAGTAACAATAAAAATAGCTCAAAATCCCGCTTACACGCAAATGTTGTACTCTTAAGGAGCAACTTAAAATTGTATGAGCAGCCCGATATTGGTACTATGAAATTTGCAACAATCGCCATTTCGTGAAATTACAACGGCGCCGAGGCAGTGGTAAAAATGAAAATAGCTCAAAACCCCGCTCAAACGCAAATATTGTACTCTTACGAAGCAACGTCGATTCTGATGAGCAGCCCAATATTGGTACTCTGAAATCTGTAACAGTCGCCATTTCGTGGAAATTTCAACGGCGCCGAGGCAGTGTTAAAAATGAAAATAGCTCAAAGCCCCGCTTAAACGCAAATGTTGTACTCTTACGACGCAACGTAGATTTTGGTGAGCAGCCCGATGTTGGCACTTTGAAATCGGCAACAATCGCCATTTCATGGAAATTTCAACGACGCCGAGGCAGTGGTAAAAATAAAAATAGCTCAAAACCCCGCTCAAACGCAAATGTTGGACTCTTACGAAGCAACGTAGATTTTGATGAGCAGCCCAATATTGGCACTTTGAAATCTGCAACAGTCGCCATTTCGTGGAAATTTCTACGGCGCCGAGGCAGTGTTAAAAATGAAAATAGCCCAAAACCCCGCTCAAACGCAAATGTCGTACTCTTACGAAGCAACGTAGATTTTGATGAGCAGCCCAATATTGGCACTTTGAAATTTGCAACAATCGCCATTTTGTGAAAATTTCAACGGCACCGAGGTAGTACTGAAAAATTTTTCTCATGCCTGCTATTTCCCGAGAATTATTAATTTTTCACAAGACGCAAGAATTTTTATGAGCAACTGTGAATAGAAGAAAAAAAAGTGCAGTTTGAAACCCCCTTAATCTACCCTTACCTGAATCGCCGTGATACTGAGCACCATCATATTCAGGCTAGTTGTAAGCAAGAATGCACTGTTATGAGCGGACTCGATGATACCGACAAACCTTTTTTTTTTAAACAACCGGATTAAACAAGCAGCACATTTTTTTTAATTCCTTTCTGTCATTGCTATTATATTGATATATTTTTTTCTATGAGAAAAAAAACGAACTTAATCGTTTCTGTGTGCTGATCGATGCAATCCATAAAAATTGCATAAGTCACGTCGTCGAACTTCTCGGGGTTTACCTCGCAACTTTCATCCCCGTCTTTTACCGCATTTCGTAGTTTGTAACTGAAATTCAAAAAGACCCCTCGTTCGCTACGTTATTAATGAATTAAAAGTGTGGGCTCCACGATCGTTTACAAATAGTCGAAAGGAAAAACCAAAATCTCATCGAAAATCCCAAGCTGGAGATTATTGAATTTTTTTTTCACGCTCATGCAAACAAATGTTCAGATTCAAGTCTAAAAAATTGTAGAAGGAACATTTATTTTCTACAATAAAACAAATATTGAAAAAAAAGAAATGGAACTTCTATTATAATTTTTTTCTCTACCGATATAAACAATTCTTTACATGACCAAAAAATTATTTTGACCAATCGCTCATTTGTGAGATATCAAAAAAAATAAATGAATAAAACATTTTCATTTCTGATTTTTAATTGCCTAACACTCCCTTCCATTAATGATGCAGAAATAATTTTCACATTACCCTAATACGGAGAACATGCCACACGCGTGCTCCACGAAAATGACAAACATCGAGTCGGCGGCAATGATGCCGGTAGATACGAGTACGGTGTTCGCAGCCATGTGCCCGTAAATCGGATAATAATATTTTTCAACATCAACGGGATAATAAATGGGCGCGGGAAATCGCCGGGTATTGTTTCCCGATGTGCCGATCATTTGAGAAACAATCGGCATTCCAAGATGTGTTATCACACCCGTGTAAACGCACGCTGCGCTCGGTGCAAAAAAAAACAAAAAATCATCGATTAAGGGGTGGGTAGGATTTTTAAATTATTTTTTTTGCATTTTTTTTAAATTTTTTTTCTGAATGAACAATATGTCGAGAATATTGTGTATAAATTTTAAGTCAATCGGAGTAAAACTAACGGAGTTACAGCGTTTCAAACGACCGGCCGTGATACGTGATACGTGATACGTGAAAACTTTAAATCGATTTTCCCGAAAACGTCATTTTTGACGTTTGTGAACATTAGAACTCAAAATCTACTCAACCGATCCTTTTGAAAATTTAAAGATTACTTCCCCAGTTTGTCTACTGGGTAAACATTATGTTTACCCAGTGAAAATTCGTTGGA